>BOPN01002099.1:117500-120000 GCA_017312705.2 Penaeus japonicus | reverse complement strand
TTGTTTTCATTACTTTTAAACCGAATACCAGTGAGAACAAAATATATATTGAGTTCTCACTGATCCATCTGAGCTCTGGCAATGTGAGACACCTTCTGCGCCCTCTGGATTACTTGCGGACACTTCGTCTTCCTCATAAAGCGGCAGTCTTGGAAAAAGCCCTCATTACGCGGGAAACCGTTGGAACCGTCAGCATACGTCACGAGCCCTGCGGGTTGGCGAGAGGGGAAACTATGGAGGAAAGGTAGTTGGACGTTGGGGTCTTTCGAGATATGATTTTTCTTCGTCTCTCTCTTTCTTTGTTTCTTTTTCTCTCTCTCTTGCTCTCTCTCTCGCTTTCTCTCTTACTCTCTCTCTCTCTCTTTTTTCTCTCATTCTCTCTATCTAATGGCTCTTGTTTTCTCACTCTTCCTCTCCCTCCCTTCCTCTCTTCTTCCCCTTCTCCCTCTCTCCCTACCTCAATCTCCTCTCTCCTTCCCTCCTCTCCCTACCTCTTTTCCTTCTACTCTCCTTCCCCTCTCTCTCTCTCCCTCTCTCTCCTCCCTCCCTACTCCTTCCTCCCTCTCTCTCCTCCCTCCCTCCTCTCCCCCACTTCCCTTCACACCCTCTCCCTTACCCCCTTCCTACCTCCCCTCCCCCTCTCCCTCACTCCCCTTTACACCCACCCCGTTCCCCTCTCCCCATATCCCCTCCTTTCCCCCTCACTCCTCTTCACATCCACCCCGTTGCCCCCTCCACCCTCCCTACCCCTTCCCTTCCCCCTCCCTCTCCCCCTCCCTTCCTACCTCCCTCCCCCCTCCCTTCCTCCCTCCCTTCCCCCCGCCCTTCCCCCCTCCCTTCCCCTTCCCTTCCCCCTTCCTCCCCCTCCCTCCTCCCTCCCTTCCTACCTCCCCTCCCCCTCCCTTCCCCCTCCCCTTCCTACCTCCCTTCCCCCTTCCTCCCCCCTCCCTCCTCCCTCCCTCCCTTCGCCCGTCCCCCTCCCTCCCTTCCCTCTCCCTTCCCCTTCCCGTCCCCCTCCCTTCCTACCTCCCTCCCCCCTCCCTCCTCCCTCCCTTCCCACTCCCTCCTTCCTCCCTCCCCCCTCCTAACCTACCTCCCCCTCCCTTCCCCCTCCCTCTCCCCCTCCCTTCCTACCTCCCTCCCCCCTCCCTTCCTCCCTCCTTTCCCCCCGCCCTCCCCCCTCCCCCTATCCCTCACTCCCCCCTCCCTTCCCCTTCCCTTCTCCCTTCCTCCCCCTCCCTTCCTACCTCCCCTACCCCTCCCTTCCCCCTCCCCTTCCTACCTCCCTTCCCCCATCTCCCCTCCCTTCCCTCTCCCTTCCCCCTCCTCCCTCCCTTTCCCCCTCCCTCCCCCCTCCCTTCCCTCTCCCGTCCACCTCCCTTCCCCCTCATTCCCCTCCCTCCTCCCCCTTCCATCCCCTTCCCCCTCCCTGCCCCCTTCCTCCCCCCACCCGTCCACCTCCCTCCATCCCCCCCTTCCTCCCCCCACCCGTCCACCTCCCTCCATCCCCCCCTTCCTCCCCCCTTCCTTCCCTCTCCCGTCCACCTCCCTTCCCCCTTCCTCCCCCCCACCCGTCCACCTCCCTCCCTCCCCCCCTCCCTCTCCCCCTCCCTCCCTTCGCCCTCCCCCCTCCCTTCCACCTCCCTCCCTTCCCCCCTCCCTCCCCCATCCCTTCCCCCTCCTTCTCCCCCCTTCCTTCTCCCTCCCGTCCCACTCACCATGGCCCCAGATGCGACCTCCTCTGAACTCTCCCTCGAACCTCATGTTGTCGTTTCTCCAGAAGATTCCGTGGCCATGGAACCAGCCTTGCATGAACTCCCCTTCGTAACTGTGGAAGAAAGGCATAAAAAAGATGATGAAAAGATAAAAGTGTAGAAAAGAAATGATGCTCATGGACAAGAAAGGAAGGTAGGTAATATAGCTATGGGGGAAAGGCAAAAAAATGTGTTTGTGGTTGAGTGAATTCCTTTTAGTACCTGTGGAGAGAAGGCAAAAAAAAAAAAAAAAAAAAAAATATGATGGTAATGCATGAATGAATAAACGATGTTAATGGGTAAGAAAGGAGATTAAATAATAGAAATACGGGTTAAGGAAGGAAATTTGAACAAAATGTAAGTGGAATCTCGATTTCTGTTTTTTTTTTTTTTTTTTTTTTTTTTTTTTTTTTTTTTTTTTTTTTTTTTTTTGTCTCTTGATCTGGATCTGTTTTGTAGTCATTTCTTTGTCGTTTAATCTCTATCTTTATTTTCTTTCTATCACCCACTCCCTCTATCTCTCTCCTGTCCCTCTTTCTCTCTGTCCCTCTCTCTCTCTCTTCTCCCTCTCCCTCTCCCTTCCTCCCTCCTTCACCCTCTTCTTCTTCGTAATTTTCTATCCCTCTCACTCCCTCTCACCCCCCTCCCACCACCTCTTCCCCCACCCCTCCCACCACCTCTTCCCCCACCCCTCCCACCACCTCTTCCCCCTTCCCCCTCTCACCCCTTCCCCTCCCCCCTCCCCC
>BOPN01002099.1:87500-90000 GCA_017312705.2 Penaeus japonicus | reverse complement strand
ACGTCTCTCTATCGGGGTTCCAGCAAGGGGAGATCAGGTTCAGTATCGGGGTTGCAAGAATTGTGAAAAATAGTCACGTGTTTGTGGCCATCTTGCACGACTTGGCGAGAAAGATATGAGTTTGTTTATATTATTATGTACAAATATTCGGTATTATTAGGTATATAGAAGCTTGTTTGTTATGTTATTATGTATACAACCACTAGATATTATCATGTATATATGCATTCATATATGAAACTGGTATTTTTTTCTAATTACCCAAGCATATATAATGAAAACAAAATTGAAAGTTAGGAAGAATATAACCAGGTAGGTCTTTACACGTCGTAAGAATTATGATTTTCCAAAAGACCACGAGACAGTCTCCAATCTTTCCACTAAAAAATCTAAAGACCCCCCCCCCCCCCAAATAAAAAAAGAAGAAAAAAAAAACTAATTTTCCTCTATACAGCTGCAAATCACTGCATATCTCTCATCATATTCCTATACTTAAGGTAACAGCTAATACCATAGTAGAGCCTGTTTTCAGCTAGCCTCTTCTAAAACGTCCACTCTCTCTCTCTCTCTCTCTCTCTCTCTCTCTCTCTCTCTCTCCCTCTCTCTCTATATATATATATATATATATATATATATATATATATATATATATATATATATGTATATATATATATATACATATATATATATATATATATATATATATATATATATATATATATATATATATATATATATATATATACATATATACACATATACATGTGTGTGTGTTTTACAATCTCCTCTCCTCTCTCTCTCTCTCTCTCTCTCTCTCTCTCTCTCTATATATATATATATATATATATATATATATATATATATATATATATATATATATATATATATAAATATATATATATATATATATATATATATATATATATACATATATATATATATGTATATATGTGTGTGTGTGTGTGTATGTGTATCCCTCTCCTTCTCTTTCATCCTCTCCCTCTCCCTCTCTTTCTCCTTCTTCTTCCTCTCCCCCCCCCCCTCTCTCTCTCGACCAGCGCCTACTACTCCACGTGCATATCCCTCTTTGGTCCACGTGAGGTGTTTGAACCAGACTTTGCAGTTGCATCATCTGGCTTGCAAAAGGAACGTAAACTAATCGCATATTCTGGAGTCCTTAAACAACAGTTAGTGTTTAATCAGTTTGGCGAAATGTAAAAGGTCGATTTTATTTAATTTACAGAAATGTTTTTGATGAATGGCAAAAACACTCTACCGTGTTGATAATATGGCAGAAAAACGCAGTATACACAAAATATATTTAATTGAAAATGAGACAAAAGTTTCGATCTCCACCTGGATTTCATCTCCAGGTCTGAAGAGAAAGGGGGAGAAGAAGGTATATAATAGGGTAAAGAGTCTGGACTTCGATACTCTATTTACGATGATATTCTCCCCTTTCTGCACAGGAATCTTCTCCCCAAGGACCCCCGCCTTCCTCCGCCTACTGACGTCTCCTTTCGTCCTTCAATATGGCTGAGGTACGTCGTGGCGTCTTTGCCCTCCGGCTTCATGACCCTGTTCGCTTCCCTGAGTTCCTGGAGAAGCTGAAGTCCCTCTCTTCCTTCTTTCGTTTCAGGGTGGAATGGGAGGTCGACGATCGGCTCTTCTTCTTGGACTCCTTAATTCATCGCTCTGGTGACTTTTTTCTCTTTTTTTCAGTGTTTAGAAAACCCATATATATATATATACACTTCTCTTGCCACTTCCTCCATGTTAAGAGAGTTGTCGCTACTTCTCTCTTTCTTTGTACCCTCCGTATCTGTGACCCGCGGCACCTGGATGGAGAGATCGATTTATCTACGTCGTTCCCTTCGGCAAGTTGGGATACCCTCAGTTTGATCTCGATGCTGCGCTATCCAATGCCCGATGCACCTTCTACCTTGACCCTCCTCCCAGAGAGACTCCTCACCTGCCTGTCCTCATCCTGCCTTACACCGAGGAAAACCACTCTCTTCGTCGCTCACTTCACCCTCTCAACCTGGTACACACCTGTCCTCCCTTTGTTTATGTTCCTCTTGTGAGAAGCAAAACTTCGGTGAGACCGGCGTTTGTCTCACCAAGCGCCACCGCATGGATCGGTCAGCTGGTCGCATTCTGTCCAATCAAAAAGGCCGTGAGTGAAAGCGGACCAATCAGAAAATCCGTGAGTAAAAGTGGACCAATCAAGAAGTCACTACCTGAGAGGAGAGTTTTTTTGTTGTTGTTTTTTTTTTGGGGGGTGTATTATCAGTGGAACAAGACAGTTACCATTTGTCTTTCAAAGGAAGAGAATCGCTCAGAATGGGTCAATAATGCGCAACACCGTGGATTTATTAAATTATAGTGTTTAATGGTTTAATTATAGTGTTTAAGCCCATGTCGGTTGTGGCTTTACGATATCACGTGACCTGGCGTTCTGTAGGAGCTTGTAGTAAACGCAGGTTTTCATTTGTTATTC
>BOPN01002099.1:80000-82500 GCA_017312705.2 Penaeus japonicus | reverse complement strand
TGAGCTGGAGTTTCGGCGAAGTTCTGTGGCATTGCGTGTTGTTGTGTTGATTCTTGTTTTGTTTTTTGTGTTGAATGATTTGTTCACGTGACTTTCGTAGTGGTGTTTTTTGTTTTGTTTTGTTTTTGTATTTTTTGTTTTAATTCTTGGTCTTGATTTGATACAGAAAGTGTGTTTGTTTTTAGGATGTGTATTACTGTTATTAAGACTTTGTTATGAATTCTCTCTCTTCTTTCTTCTATTACTCTTTCTCTTCTCTCCTTCTCTCTCTATTCTCTCTTTTCTCCCTCCCTCTCTCTCTCTCTCTCTTTCTCTCTCTCTCTCTCTCTCTCTCTCTCTCTCTCTCTCTCTCTCTGTCTCTCTCTCTATCTTCTCTCCTCTCTCTCTCTCTCTCTCTCTCTGTCTCTCTCTCTATCTTCTATCTCCTATCTCCTCTCTCTTCTCTCTCTCTCTCTCTCTCTCTCTCTCTCTCCTCTCTCTCAATGTCTCTCTCTCTCTCTCTCTCTCTGTCTCTCCTCTCTCTCAATGTCTCTCTCTCTCTCTCTCTGTCTCTGTCTCTCTCTCTATCTTCTATCTCCTCTCTCTTCTCTCTCTCTGTCTCTCTCTCTCTCTATCTATCTTCTATCTCCTCTCTCTCTCTCTTCTCTCTCTCTCTCTCTCTCTCTCTCTCTCACACACACACACACACACACACACAAAACAAACACTAATCCCTCTAACAGCCACGACTCTCTACCCACCAAACGTTTCGAGAACAAAGATAACAAACGTTTCTGTGGCCTCTCAACCGCTGCAGTGTATCTGGGGGGAAGAAGCTCTCACAGATGATACAGCGCAACCCGCCCAGGAGGTGGTTGACCTCGTTGTTGCAATTTCAGAGTATTCTGACCTCTCCTCCCTCCGACCCCTCCCCTCGCCCCCTTCTAACCCCCCCATATTTCATCTCCCACTCCTCTACCCCCTCCCCCTCCCATACCCCCCATATTTCATCTCCCCCTCCCATACCCCCTCATATTTCATCTCCCCCTCTTTCCCCCTCCCATACCCCCCCATATTTCATCTCCCCCTCCCTCCATGCCCAAAACCTCCTTCCCATCTCCATGTTTTTTTGGGTTTTTTTAACGCCCACCCTCCGAGGCCTTAGCAACACACGGTTTGTTCCTTCCGGAATGGGCGTGCAATTTCGGGCGAAGGTCAACCTAGCCTTAGAGGTGACCTTGTATCCAGCTTTGATATTTCTCGACTGGGTTGAGATTTTGTTTCCTAATTCTTTGTGCATCTTCATCGGCTTCTTGGTTTCCTTCTCTCTCGCTCTCTCTCTCTTTCTCTTTCTGTCTCTCTCTCTCCATACACACACGCACACATATATATGTATGTGATTGTGTGTGTGTATATGTATATATATATATATATATATATATATATATATATATATATATATATATATATATATCTTTTACTCCTTTTTCTTTTTCGTCCTTTAATGCTTCCTTACATTTTATTCTTTTTATTCATACTTCTCCAAAGACACCTCCTATTCTTCTTTCCCCTTCTTCTTTTCCATCTTCCACTCTTCCAAATCTGCTACCTTTTCTCTCTCCTTTTCTTATATCTTCTCTTACATCTTCCTCCTTCTCTTCCTCTTTTGTTTTTTTTCTTCACCTTCTCCCTCCAGTTGTTCTTCTGTTCCCTCTCCCTCTTTCTTCTTACTCTTCTTCTTTTTCGACATTTTCTCCTTTTTTTACACTTCATATTCTTCTGCTTCTTTTACTTATTCCGCTCTCTTTCGCTTCTGTTTTTTCTCCTTTGTTTGTTTCGTGTGTGTGTTTGCTTTGTTTGTTTGTTTGAGAGAGAGAGAGAGAGAGAGAGAGAGAGAGAGAGAGAGAGAGAGAGAGAGAGAGAGAGAGAGAGAGAGAGAGAGAGAGAGCGAGGGAGATAGAGAGAGAGAGAAAGAGAGAGAGGGAGACAGAGAGAGAGAGAGAGAGAGAGAGAGAGAGAGAGAGAGAGAGAGAGAGAGAGAGAGAGAGAGAGAGAGAGAGAGAGAGAGAGAGAGAGAGAGAGAGAGAGAGAGAGAGAGAGAGAGAGAGAGAGAGAGAGAGAGAGAGAGAGAGAGAGAGAGAGAGAGAGAGAGAGAGAGAGAGAGAGAGAGAGGGAGAGAGAGAGAGAGAGAGAGAGAGAGAGGGAGAGAGAGAGAGAGAGAGAGAGAGAGAGAGAGAGAGAGAGAGAAAGATTCAGAGAAAGAGAGAGAGAGAGCGAGAGGGAGAGAGAGAGAAAGATTCAGAGAGAGAGAGGAGGGGAGAGTACATGCCGTTATATAAAACCAAACAGACTCTCCTCTTCCTCGAATCCTGAGCCGTTTTCCAGGAATTTTGCCTCGCCTTTGTGTGTACGTGTGTGTGTGTTTGTGTGTGTGTGTGTTTGTGTGTACGCGCGTGTGTGTGTGTGTGTATGTGTGTGTGTGTTTGTGCGTACGTGTGTGTGTGTGTGACTTAGAATTCTT
>BOPN01002099.1:47500-67500 GCA_017312705.2 Penaeus japonicus | reverse complement strand
GAAAGGTTTCCTGACGTGAGGACTTGGCTGCAGGTGAGACGCCTTCGGTTCTTCAAATTATGTCATACCTCTAAACAAACCTCTAATACAAGAATTCATCACTCTCAAAATCTTAAGGCAAATATCACCAAACCAAGAAAGTTAAATGGAAAAGAAAAGAGATGATCAAGTGAAGACAAAAGAACTAAACTTCGGTTCTTGGGGGCGGGTTTTGATTTTTTTTTTTTTTTCCTTTTTTAGGTTTTAATTCTTATTTTTGTTGGGTTTTTGGTGTTGTTTTCGGTTCTTGTGGTCGGTTTATTATTTTTTTTTTCTTTTGTGTTTTAATTCTTATTTTTAGTGTTTTATTGGTGTGGTTTTCGGTTCTTGTGGGGGAGGTTTCTGATTTTTTTTTTCTTTTTTAGGTTTTAATTCTTATTTTTATTGTTTTTTTTGTGTGGTTTCGTGGTGTGTGGATCTGGAGGGATTTTGATTTTCATGGTTTAGGTTTAGTTTGTGTTTGTGTGTGTGTGTATTTATTGTTAGTTTTTTATGTGTATTATATATTGTCTATCAGAATAGAAAGATCTTTATTGAAATTATTATTCTGTAAGTTTTTTTTCTATTCTTATTATACATTATGTGTATTATACAGTTATAAGTTGTAATGCTATTAAGGGAGTTTTATTGTGTCTTTCTTAGCTTTACTTTTAATATCTGATTTTTTGAAAAGTGTAATTGTTATAATCTTATATTAAGTTAATCAGATTTCATTACCTTCTTTATAGCTTGACTATTGATAATGTTAGGAAGAATTTTTCAGTTATTTATTATTTCTAGAAGTAAGGATTAATTTTTTTTAAATGTTTTAAGATTCATTTTTAATATGGAAGAATGTTTTGTCATTTCTTATGATTTATCAGATAGAGAATTGAAAGGATGTGATTTTTACGGCTTTTATCATTATTATTATTATTATTGCTATTGTTATTATTATTGCTATTATTATTTTTATTGCTATTATTATTATTATTATCATTATCATTATTATTATAATTATAATTATCATTATTATTGTTATTACTGTTATCTCTTTTCATTATTATGCTATTATTCCTCGATCACTATAGTTCATATGAGTAAATTATTTATCAAGGAAAGCATTAATTTATTTACTTAACAGTAACAATACATAATATATAAAGATTTTTTTCTTTCTTTTTCTTTTCCTATTCTCAGATTTATGACAATAGATGAGGCATTTTTGTATTCATTTATTCATTTATGCAATATAGTTATGAATGGGAGATATTTGAATTTTTCATCTGAGATCTTTTTTCCATTTTTTATTTTTTTCAAATAAAATTATTCAGCTTAATAACTGCATCATGAAGCTTTCACTCTAGCCAAGTATGAACTAGGGACTTTCTGTTATGCAATTGGGTCATGTATTGAATGTCACGTGGTTTCGGGTCGTTGTAAATTATTTTTTAAAATCTTAAGACTCGTGTTTTGTCATTTATCGCACTTTATGTCCTCAGGTTTCTAAATAGTTCTAAATTCTTGACTTACATGTGTGATTTGCTTTTTATATTTCTTATGTGATTATCTTTGTATTTGAAGGATATATAAAAGTTTGTAAATGATGCTTTTGATAAGATTTGTTGTGGTATGATTCTGTTTTCTATACATTATTATTATTTTTTGTTTTTTTTTCAAAGAATGGAAACAAAAAACAAAATGATTTGATTTAAAGGGATTTTAGAATTGAAATCTGATTTTCAAATAGTAGATTATATATATGTATATATATATATATATATATATATATATATATATATATATATATATATATATATATATATATATATGTATATATGTATGTATATATATATGTATATATATATATGTATGTATATATATATGTATATATATATATATATATATATATATATATATATATATATATATATATATATATATATATATATATATATATATACACATACACATCTATAAATATTTTTTGTAGTTTTTTTTTTTTTTTTTTTTTTTTTTATTAAGATAGACTATTTTCTGTTGAAGCATGTTTTTATGTTAAGGACATTTTCTCTAATATAACAATGAAATTAGTATGCATTTGTTTACTTCTGAACATATTTCCCAGCACTAGTCAGTCTGTTGAACAAAGATTTAATATAATTATGATATAATTTTTTTTTTTTTCTTTCACTATGAAAATAAAGATAGGGATTTATGCTTGTGCATTATTCTGCAAATACAAACTCCACTATAGTATTTGTCTTGCAGGAAAAGCTTTTTATTCCTGACCATAATTATTTCAGTCTTTTCAAAGTTGTACCCCTTTATGAAAATTAAGATTTTGATGCGTGAATTAAATAAAAAATACTGTTATATATTTTTCCATATGACTTTTTATTTCTTGATAATAGGAGATTAGTGTAGGATGTATACATTAGGTATATTACATGAAATTGAAACCAATTTGAAGTACAGTCTGTCAAATTAATAAAAATTATAAGTCACATCTTAAGATTACAGATATAAAGTGTCTTTAAACTAAGCAGTGTTAGATACATGAAGTCAGTAAATATAATAACCTATACAATATTAGAAGTAAAGTTTATCATCAACAAGATAATCTCTCATATTTATTTTACCTTTTTGGCTATTCTTTTTTCACCATTTTCTTCATTCTTTTATTAATTCAATCTTGGTGAAAGTACAAAATGAATCAAGTAATTCTCATGTTATTTTTCAAAATATTTTGCGTCAGAGAAAAGAAGAAAAGAAAAAAGTCATTACAGCTGATGTGTTGCTAATATTATTGCTGTTGAAGAAAATGTAATTGTAATTATTGTAGTTTGTATTGTCAGCATTACTGCTATTGAAAAAGAAAGGGCAAAGAAATTATTAAAAAGAATAGCTATTTTATTATCAAAATAATGAGAAAGTATTAGAAAAAAAAAATTAGTAGAAATGAAAAGAAAAAAAAAAGAACGAAAAATGATACCCAGACTCCTAAATGGGTAAAGTTACTGAGTATTTAATAAAAAAAAAAGAAAAAAAAAGACAAGAACTACAGAAGTACCCAACTAAATTGACCCCATCACCCGACTCCCAACAGGAAAAAACAGGAAAGACGAGTGTTCCGCAGATATTCTTCAACGAGACGTACATAGGAGGAAATGCCGAGCTACAGGACATCCTGAGAGACGAGAAGGAGTGGCAGAAGTTACTGACGGACATCCAGGAGAATAGCGCCAAAGAGGATGAGCTCATTATCCCACACCCCTCGGAGGCTGTCGAAATTGAAGGTATAGGGATGGAGGTTACTACTGCTGTTGCTGTTGTTATTTTTGTTTAAGCATTTCATACGTTGAGTTATCTTTATGTAGTTTTAGAAAATGGTGATTAGGATGCATGATCCTCATTACATTTCTTTATCATAGATGCATGATCCTCGTTACATTCCTGTATAGAGAATTTTATTTTACCTTCTATGAAAAAGAGGAAAAAATAAAAAAATGATTAAGCCATTCCTCTTATTCTCTGCTTCTTTTAGGATGGATGGCTTAGGTGCCTGCTTCCACATAATGCTTCGAAATTATACTAAATACTGACACGTGTACAGAATATTTTTTTTTTATCTTTGATAGATGGAATTTCAAACGAGAACAAATTCACAACCCATAAGCTGTAGATATTAACTCTAAGATGAATTATAAATACTCTTTATAAATATTAACTCTCCCATGATTATCTTTGTAAAGTTAATAATAGCCCATTAACCCTAAAAGCTGCTATTGCACACCTTCTCAGAGGATGCAGCTGCAACATTTACCTGTGAAGACGATCCTGCAGCGGCTATCGTTGAGGACCTCAAGAGCTCTGGGGTCCCACGTGACCAACGCATTTCACTCTTTTCCACGGCAA
This sequence comes from Penaeus japonicus, assembly GCA_017312705.2. Lineage (NCBI taxonomy): Eukaryota > Metazoa > Arthropoda > Malacostraca > Decapoda > Penaeidae > Penaeus > Penaeus japonicus. The sequence goes on along the minus strand of BOPN01002099.1, from coordinate 63,564 downwards.
AGGATGCTTTCTCGGGGGAAGATTTCGTGAAATGGATAATGGAAAAGAAAAAAATCAGTAAGATTGAAATACAATGAATTATATATATATATATATATATATATATATATATATATATATATATATATATATATATATATATATATATATATATATATATATATGTGTGTGTGTGTGTGTGTGTGTGTGTGTGTGTGTGTGTGTGTGTGTGTGTGTGTGTGTGTGTGTGTGTGTGTGTGTGTGTGTGTGTGTGTGTATGTGTTTATATGTATATGGATGCTTTTGTATATGTATATATATATTTATAAGTACAAGTATTGCATTCTAGTTACACTATTTATTTGCCAATTAAGTGTGTTATATTATCCCTTAAAGATGAAGAAGAAGCTGTTAAAACAGGATCGGAATTGCTTGAGAAGAAATACATCAAAGCCGTACAAGACAACATTACAACTTTCTCCAACGATGCTAAAGCAATCTTCAGGCAAGTATCATAGATGCAGTTGATGTTGAGAATGTTGCAACTGTCCCACTACTTGCTTTTTTTAACAAAAGAACTAGGAAGAATATATGGAATGGCTTGTATTGAAAATATACTAACGCTTCCTTAAAAATGACAGCTTAGTCAGTGAGTGATTTTGAATAGTTGCTAATAACTAGTTCCTGTTGTCATAAAGGATGTATAATGTTGGAAGAATGTATAAATTTGAATGAACAAGTTTACAAGACAAGATGTGTGATATAATATTTTGATATTTCAGTATCACTATTCACTTGTCAGTATTTTAGTAGTATTTCCTTTTTTCATTAGAGGATTATAATCAAAGTACAGTTGCACACATTGTCTTGTATAGTATTATTAAAATAATAAAAGATAATTGATACACCACTACCATAGCATGACATGTCATACAGACACGAAATTGTAAGAAATTATATAATGACCAGAGATGATGATGGCTATTTCTTGATACTTCATTTCTGCTACTGTTAACCCTCAATGTACTTGCATGTTAGGTTGACTGATGGCCGAGAGTCCACTGCTCTGAATGCTGGGCCGACGCAAAACTGTTTGATTGAGAATGCTGGTGAATTCTCAGAAACACTCAGAAAGTTAATTATTCGTCTCTACAATGATCACATATCAACAAGTGGGAAGGTAAAAAAAAAGCTGACAGTAAATAGTATTTGTGTATATGTATACACATGTCTGCGCACACACACACATACACAAACACACATACACATACACACATACACATATTCACATAATTTTCATTGCTTTTGATATAGATTAATGAAGATTGGTTCCACAGGAGAGGAATTTTCTTTTTATAAATTGTATCCCTAATTTTAGCTTTCACTCTTGCAGTCTGTTAACTACAAAGACATGAAAGGTACAGATGACTACAAGGAATACTGCAAGCTGTCTCGAGAATTGCAACGCGTTCCCGTGGAGAAGCTGGACCAGGATGGCCGGAAAGCTTTCTTCATCAACATCTACAACGCTTTGGTCATCCACTCAACCGTTGAAAATGGACCTCCGACAAACTGGCTCTCTAGGCTGAAGGTAAGAGCCACCTCCAGAGTGAACGTTGTTGTTTCCTCAATGAGAAATCTTTTAAGAAATGTGTCCTTTTAGGTGATGTTTATGATATAAGTCGTGAAATAAAAGACTTTGAAGACGACCTGAATGCTGTTGCATTTCTAAATAAAATGGGATGATAGTATATATGTGTGTTGCAAATTCTTTTTATTATTGTGCCACAAATATGAATAATCCAACATTGAAGGAAACTCTTCTAATCCCACATATATACAAAAGCAAAACTACTTAAAGTATTTATTTAATTATGTATCTTCTCTGACTGTTGCAGTTCTTTGATAAAACATCCTATATCATTGGCGGGCATAGTTACAGTCTTAACGAAATTGAAAACGGAGTTTTGAGAGCAAATAAGCGTGGTCTTGTCCAGCTGTTTGCTCCCTTTGGCAAGAATGACCCTCGGCGCAATATCAGTCTTATTCAGGTAAATTATTGCTTTGTCTTCACAACATCAGTAATGTGAAATTTAATAATATACTATTGAAGGTTTGGAATGCTTTAAGAATTGTTATTATCTTTATCAGTTGAGTGTTGAAATATGCTGAGTGCAATAATTTTCATACTATTGAAACTGACCCTGAATGTTGAAATGTGTTGACTTCTTAATATGAAAAATCTGTATAGTGAATTCAATCCAAGATTTATTAATATTATATCATATACATAGGCGTCTTATGATATATTGTTGTTTTAATGCTTTACATTATTTTCCTAATTACAGGTAGATCCCAGAATTCACTTTGCCCTTAACTGTGGTGCGAAGAGTTGTCCTCCCATCAAGATATTTAGTGGAAAGGTTTGTATAGATATAGCTGTCAAATACTTATTGTTATATGGACATGAAGGCTTACAACAGAAAGCTTAACAAGCATTTTCTATTATCTAAATAAACATCTTATGTGAAGTTTTAATGTTAAATTTATCCATATGGCTTGTACAATTATAAGCAATTTGATCAGCTAGAATGTACAAAAATACCATCATAAGAAGAGGCAAGATAGTATGCAAGTGATTTGTCTCTGGAATGGTATACCACTCCATACTCTAAATATGTTCAAGTATTATAGTACTTCTCTCTTATACATTTAATGAAATGCGTAGTGCCTTCGTGGTAGTCCCAATGTGTCTGTATTTTTCCATAAAGAAAGAGGGTCCCCATTTGCTCCAGAAAGTCATAATCATAATGCATGATCTTTCGTCATTGTTAATTCCAAAGTTCAGAATGAAAAGTTGGTCTATAAACAAACTGCCATTAAATAATCTCTTTTTACAATAAGATTCATGAGGGAAAAACCATTAATTTGTTCCTATCCCCTGGAATATGGCATCTTATTAAACTTTTCCAGAGGTACAATTTTAGCCTCAAATAATATTGTAAACTTTTGTTACATTTCTTTTTTCCATTTCATATTTAGATAAAAAACATAAACAAACTTAGACAATGGTTCCCCTCCGCAGAACATCAACGACGAGCTACGCATTGCCACAGAAGCCTACCTGGAGTCTGACGAAGCCCTGAAAATTGAGGAGGACCGAGGTGTTGTCCACTTGTCGTCACTCTTGCGCTGGTACTCCTCAGACTTCGGGGACACTACTGAAGACATCTTAAACTGGGTTCACCGCAATGTGGCTTTCCCAGAGAAGAAGGAAGCTCTTCAGAAGATACTTGACTCAAAGAAGTGGAAAGTGCAGTACATCCCCTATGATTGGGGAACAAACGCCAATGATGTCTAAATAGGATCATTGCGTGATGGTACTTTCTTTGTTGTTGTTTTATTTCGTGGTTTGGTACTCATTGAGCTCTTTCGTCTTGCATATATTTTATTCGCATAAGGTCACCTCAGGTAAAATAGTCATATTGTATTACTATACCTATTTATTTATTTATTTCTACATATGTGATAGCTCAATAGAAATTCTCAATTACAGATACTTTGTGTCCGTAAAAGCCATGTATGTATTTGAATCAGTATTTATCTCAGAGGCAAGTCCTGTTATACTTATTCCTCAAGTCTTTATGAATTTAGGTATATGCCAATGCTATCCATCAACTTATACTTCACGAATCCTCTTTAGTATCTCACATTGCTCTTTCTATAAAGTTTGACAGTTGTCATAATAGCATTATCAAAGCAAATATAGTTGTGCCTTCACTTTGAATGAAAAGGTGAAAATGACAATATATTCAGAAGCATTAGAGAATGATAATTGAAATAAAAAGAGAATTGATCAAGTCTACTCTTAAAGGATGTTTATTTTGTTTGGAAAGAGATGAGAGAAATGAGTAGTGCATTTATAACACTATAACTGTACATCATTATAAGTTATCCCCCAAGGTGGAGAGGTTCCACTTCTTGCAACACAATTGAGTTATGGGTTGACTGAAAAATGATATGAGAATCCATAGTCAGTACCACATATATAGTGTCCAAGATGATGAGCCTTTACGGAAGATTTCTCAAATTATATGATTTTGTAGTGTGTAACTATGAGAATTAGTAAATTTATGAAAATTGTATTCCTTGTTGGAGTCTACCCATAATTGCTGGATTAATTAAACCTGTGATGTCTGAAAAAAAATTAGTTACTCTTGCCTCACTGAAGAAGTGTAAATAGATATCATGGGTTATTTTACTTGAAACTTCAGGCCATCTTGTTATCAATTTGCCTTTGGTATATTACCACTCATCTTGCCATTGTAACTGCAGTAAAATACATAAAACTGTGCAAATATCCCATCTCTGAATTGGGCAAGATTAGATAAATGAAAATACTCATTGCTTATATAGGATATTACTTAATGATAAATGTGTTATGTCAAATAAGTGTGCTGAAATTAACTCACATCATTATCAGCTGTGACCTAGCCAGGCAGAGGGCATTGAGGAAACCATTGCCCCTTTTAAGATTTCAACTTAATGTTGAACGGTCGAACTAACATAGACATATCATTGCCAAAAAGGTCCATTCAGTTATGCAAGAAAGAAGTATCACAAACCCTCTCTTTGGAAGCTGTGGAAACCTTTTCCCCCACAGCTACCTCCTCCCTGGCTATGTTCCTGGTTACCACTGATGCTAGGGACGATATCCTACCTTGATTCATTAAGGCACTTCTACATGCAACAATATTTATGGTGCTTCACTTTAAGCAAATTCACTTTCCAATATCATGTAGCTCAACAGTCTATATTTATGCCACTTTACTTTTCTTTTTTTTCCTGTTTCCTCCTGATGCATGAGAAGTGTTGGTACGGAAATCATCAGCGAAGTGAAACTTTCAAAAAGAAAATACGTGTACATTATTTTCACGTAATAGGGTGCTAAGACTGTGATCTTTTAAAGTATCAATGTTGTATACGCATCGAAGCTTCCATCAAATTTTTCTGTTTTTCTTTTTCTGCATGTATCTATTTGCTTGTTTGTCTTGAATGTTTATTATGTCGCTAAAATATGTCTGTGTATATTGTTAAATATGCGGTGGACTGAATATTAAGAAAACTGCAATAGTAAACAGTTTTAATCATATTATACAATCTATGCAATTTATATAAACTTCAGCAAAAGTCAGGAACCATTAAGAGCACCATTTTTGTTTTCCCCAACAGTTTAATTTTGGGGGGAATAGTAAGACTTTTTGCTGCAATTTCTCTCTTGGTCATGTCACTGTGCACATAATTTAGTATTATTAGGGAGCTGCATAGAAATTCCTTGTACGTCATATGCTGCATGCATATGACACATATATATATATATATATATATATATATATATATATATATATATATATATATATATATATATAACAATGAATATATTTGTTTCACAGAATGCATAGTTACACACAAAGCAACTATAGAGAGCTGGTAAAGAAGTTCCTGTGTTATTTCCCATTGTAGTGCACCATTTGATTCTTTATTTCACAAATGAATCATTTAAATTGTATACCTTTGATTTTTTTTTTTATTATTTACCATTTTTATTCAATTACAGCAAAATATAATACATGTGTATAGATTTAATGCACATTCTGCTTGCTAGTCTAGGAACTAGAGATGTGCTGATACCAATATGTAGGTCAGTAACGATACAGAAATGAATACCTTTATTTTAACATCATGATACGGATACTGTAATTCAAACTAATGGCCAAGATTTTGCTGATACTAATATCTATACTTTCATTTTTAACTGCATTTTATCTGCGATTATGAAAAGTATCGAGCTACATAATCTTTTGATGTTAGAAATAGGGATAGTTGGAGACAAACTTAATGGATGAAATTAACACTTAAAAAGAATGAGAAACAGGCATATTGTAAAAATAAAAGCAGCATATAGATTTCTGACCTTTCATCTAGTACCCAGCTCTCTGTATAGCTCAGCAGAAAGTGCCCAAGAAATGATGCTTCTAATTCAAAGAATGCTGAAGTGAGAACAATATCCAGGATACCAACTCATGGTAATTTTGGAAAGACCATTTTTTGAATTATGAATCTGTTAATGCAAAAAGAAAATTAATTATCTTGACTTCCGTAATGAATATAGCAAAAGTATCAGAGTATCAGTTATAGCTTCGTTGTACTGATACTGATACCAATACCTGAAAAAGCATCTGACACTATCCATACTAATACTGATACTATCAGCACATCTCTATGAGAAATCCTACTAAAGTCAAATTATATACAAGTCCATGAGCACATATCTTGGAAAAAATAGGACAAGAGGCAGTTAGATCCTAACTTGAACACATTAACAAAAATTAAGAAACTGCAGGTGTTTGTCTTGTTTTTGTGGGTAATGTTATGCATTCTTTATTGGACGTCTTTGATAAATGTTCACTGCCTTTCAGACTGTTTATGAATTGTAATTATGAACCTCTCTCTGCCATTGATGAAACAGCAGACCAGTATGTCCAAAGAGATAATTTTATAATTCTTCTTATAAGATACAGGTTTGTCAGTCTGTGTCCACATAAAGGAGCTTTGCTAAGCAAACTTTGTAGTAAGGAAGCTTTGTCAATAATGGTGAAGCTTTTTTTGCACTTTCTCCATTTCTGATGCCACATCAAGCAAAGTCTGCTGACAAAGCTCATCCCTCTGGACCTGGCCTTTGATTCTGATTATTGAAAAATTATTGTATATATTATATTTTTGTATCTTCTTAAGAAGTGGATTTCAATACATGACTTAAATTTGTATGTGTGCATTTCGACTTTTAATTAATGAAATTTTACAAGCATTTCCTATGAAAAATTAATCCTCATTTCTGAATGTTACTGTACATTAACATAAATCCCTGTTGTACCTTTTAACCCAATCCCGATGGGCCCGGCAACCCCCTATGCCGGGCCTAAGTAATATCACCTTGGGAATGTCACACTGGTGTCGCACCGTACTCAGGCACTTTTTGCCGTGTCACACGGGTGTGACACCCCGTTGTCATTGGGTTAAAGTTCATGGGTACACAATTGAGTATATATAGACTCATCTCATTTAAGCATAGCCTTTAATTGACTGGCAGTCGCTTTTCCCTTTTTTTCTGCTGTCAGCTGGAGAGGGAGTGTGAGGCAGTAATTCTGGTACTGTTTGGCAGAACCACTACCTCTGTTTTCTATTTCATCAATAACTTTTTAAAATTTTAATGCTCCCTGGAACTACATGACATACCAGCATAAAATAAACATTTTCTGTAAATTCTATCTTTTGTGACATCAAAATTAGCCATAGTGAAAGCTGAAAATGTTATTCTTTTTCTGGCTGGGCAGAAAGGCATGGCTGAGGAATTGTTCAAGCACTATGCAGTATCCTCAAACTGATATTTTTCTTCTTTCTCTTTAATAATTGAATTATTGCCTACTTTCTCACTCACTTAAGTGCCTCTTACTTATAGATTTATATCTAAATGCACAAATATATGCACGAGTATAGCAATCCACACAGAAACAAGTCTAATGGTTCACCAAATGAGAAAGTAACTGCAAATAGTTTTTTTTTAAATATATGCACTTGCATTACATATATTCACTGCATAGTGGCAGTTCATCCTACAATTTATATAGAGAATATTCATACTGCAAATTTTGTAAGTCATAATTTACTGCTCAGACTTGAAGCAGTGTCATTTTTTTGGATTGTAACATTTCATTTTGCATAAATTGTCTTATATTGGGAATTAATTAGTATGGAATGATATTTTTCCATTTGTAGTTGATATTTTTTGTTTTCAGCCCTAATTCCAAAAAATACTCTAGTTTTGTTTGAATTTTCAATTTAAATGACATTAACTCTTTTTAGAATGTTTTGGAATGCATTCACATTTTTGTAAACTATCTGCACACATCTTGAAAATTCCATGACAGGTTTTAGTTTGTTATTCATTTTTAAATAATGTTCCTTCTACTGATTCTTCATCCATAATATATGTATCTGTATATTAACCCATTCACGACGGGGGCATTCCAGCCTTGCATGTCATAATGCCGGGGCTCTCGAACGCATAGGCCTAAATCGGTTAAATAAACGACACCGTATCGAGTCCCCAGCGAACGGGCCTAATATGCGCGGTACAGTAGTGTACACCACCCGTCACGAGAGGGTTAATACAGTATGTTTAATCCAATTCCGTCCATGAGGGTACACACCTGCAACATTGTGCAATATCTATAAACAGGCACTTTTGCTGTGGTCTTGTTATGGTTATTTCAAAATCTAATTTTCGTTAGTATATTTTATTTTCTAATATGATACAAAACATGTGGACAATTTAGTATTTTTCTATCAAGTATTCAATACATATCTTATAACAATTAAAATGTGTAATTTATATTTCATATTTGTTTTAACTTGCTTAATAAATATGCAGCATTGTGTCCTAGTTTTAATTTAATCATCTTTCCCAAAATAATTTATTAAATGGGTTTATTTTTATGCAAATTTCTATATGGCAAATGTGCCATCACTTTTCCTGTCAAGAGAAATCTAATCTGATACACAAAAAAACTTGTAGAACATTTCTTTCAAATCAGACATATGAAATTTAATATATTCAAAACTAATTTCATTTAAATATTCATTTTTAACAATTCAATCTCTATATATGGGTCTCACATTATATCTGTATGTAATAGTAGTAGCATTAAACAAAGCTTCCATGTTTACCTATAAAACTTGCAAGCATGACACTGTTGTATGAACAGGATATACAATTGCTGTCATTTTGGTAACATGTACTAAACCTGAACTACTAAATAATTGTGAGCACTGTGATTATTACTGTGCAAAGATGTGAGCAATCAACTTTCACAACTTTATCAAAGCCATACAGACTTAGTACACTAGCAGAAATAATCATACACGTTTATCTCATTAATGAACAACTATTTAAGTGTTCATACCCACACACACTCAGCCAATATCAAACTTAAAGAAAGAAATAAAACGATCTGACAGACACACATCTGCGCACAAAATCATAATAGGACTTCTTACACTTGCTTCTATTATTTCTTACGTCCACCACGTTCTTTCAACTGCAGTTGGATTACAGTTCCATGACCCACATTATAGAAGGCCAGACTCTGAGAATCCTTGAAGAATAAACCATCCCTAGCCAGCTTCTGTTTACCCGGAGGCAACCCAATCATATCGTGAAGCTTAGCTTTCACTACAGACACTGGATCGGTGAGAGGAAGGCTCAGGGTAAGAGTCTGACCATCAAGACGCCACTCTGGCTTATCTGCAACCACAGGTACTGCCAGCTGGAACTTGACTGGACCAGGGAAGCGACGTGCCCATTCACCCTCTGGCACAAGGCTTTCTTCTGTGCGTGCTCTCTTGGCAGAAGGACCCTCATCTTCCTCCTTCTCAGGTCCTCCACCCATACCACCCATGGGAGGAGCACCAACACCTGGCTGAGGTCCAGTTGGGGGTGCTGGTTGTGTTTGTTGCCCCATGAATCCAGTCACAGGAGTGCCAGGTCCTGGCATGAAACCTCCAGGTCGTGGAGCCATCATGACAGGTGGTCGTGGCACCACCATGACACCACCTCCAGGGGGCATCATGGGGGCCATTGGAGGAAGTGGTCCTCCTAGGTTCACAGTCATCATTGACTGCGATGGTGTGACGACCGGCTTTGGAGGTGGTGGTGCTGGAGCTGGTTGAGGAATGGACTTGGGAGGAGGAGGTGGCGGCTGAGGCTTTGGTGGAGCAGGCTGCGGTTTAGGTGGTGGAGGAGCAGGACGTGAAGATTGGGACGAACCAACTGATGATGGTACTTTAGGCTGAGGACCAATCTTTTCTTTCTCCTGATCAGGGAGAAGACCTTTAACCTTGTGAATCTGATGGATCTGCTCATTGATAGAAATATTTGCTCTGGCAGCTCTGGTAGCAGCTTCCATGGATCCAGTATGTCCATCCCATGTCACTTTCTCTTCCCTCTTTTCTTCCTCTCCTATCTTCTTACCAATGCCTGTTTCCTCATCACCAGCACCGAAAATATCAGTACGACGTTCAGCCAGCAACTTTAGAGATGAGCGAATGGAATCTCCAGTGGCGAATACCGTATCCTGGTTGGAACGTTCAGCCAACTGACGATCACGGTCCTCCAGCCAACGTGGATCCAACATGTTGATGCGCAAGTGCTGACCCACCTTGTCAGGTGCAATCCTCTCACCAGTAATTGGCGACACCAAGTACTGGTCTGACGTTGAAGTGGTTGCAGCATTACGCTGTTGCTGACGTGGATTGTAGTCTCTAACAACCACTTGCCCGGGCACGGGCGGTGCAGGAGCTGGCTGGGGCGGCTCACGGGGCAGCGGAGGCTGAGGCATCTTGACCTCTTGATGAGATTGTGGTGGAGGAGTTTCATCATCCGATTCCTCCTCTTCACTGCTTTCTTCGTCCATGTCTTGTACCTGAGTGTCATCATGATCACCAGGGGCCCCTTGCTCTTCCTCCGGTTCTTCCTCATCATCACTGCCCAGAACCATGTCTGTGTCTGGGTTGACGCCCTCATCAAGACGTTCCTGTAGGAGAACTCTCCGCCCCACCTCTGCAGCTGTAGTGGGTGGGGGGAAGCTGCCAACTTCCCATGGCTGATAGTCAATGGTCTCCACGACAGAGAAGTCATGCCAGTCAATAGCGGCATACTCTAGTCTCTCTCGTTCTGCATCTTCCTCCTCACGCTTCCTTACAGCTGCCTGGTGACGCTCCCAGTCTACTCGTTGGTTAACCTGTGATAAACAACGGGATTATTTGAGGTTTCCTTGTTAAACTAATAGGTTGCAAGATGATGAAATTAACTGTCTCTTCTTTAAAAGTTTTGCTTTCATTTATCAAGAGTTTTTCATTGACACAATGACTTCACTTTCACATTCAAGTCTGTGTAAGGTAACTGTAAAACAATAACAATTCAATAATTCTATAACAACAAGAATACTTCCATTTTACTCAAGTGGTAGTAAGGTTTGTAACTAGTAACAAAAACTCTAGAACTGGTATTCCTAAGCATGTCATGACATAACATTTGAAATATTCTGTACTTTCTCTTTTCTTTTTGAATATGCAGTTTCTGTTTAACCCATTCGCGCCGGATGACGTGCTGACACGTTTCGTGGTTTTTGGGTCAAACGCTGGCGACAAAATATTTGGTCAAGGCCAGCACTTGGGGTAAGCAAGCGGACAGCCCAGGCTCGCGGCCAGTACACACGAGAATCCAGAGGCATTAGGTTTATGCGTTCGAAAACCCCAGCATTCTGACCATTCAGAGCCTGAATCGCCCCAGCATGAATGGGTTAACTACAGAGCATACTCGGGAGGCAAAACTACTATCTTACCTGCTTCATAACGGCTTTGTAGCTCTGCGCCTCTTCTGTGAGACGTTTCATCAGGTCCTTGGGTGGGATAAGAACCTTGGTATATTGCTCAAGCAGCCTGGTGAAGTACTGAAAGAGCGAGTGTTGTGGCCGAAGGAAATCAAACTGGTTGTTCCTCTGCTCACGGTTCATGAGCGTCGTCAAGAACTGGCGGCCATTACGAGCCACAAACTGAGCAGTCAGCCGCACCTGCAATGCAAAAATTCAAAATTTGAAAAAAGAGTTTGATATGTGCTTAAATCTCTGATGTGAAGATATACTAGTAAATATATCTTCAAGCAATAAAAGTATTGGTATAACCTGAGTGATTGAATTGCATTTCTTTGCACTTACTTTCCCATAAGAGAAAATAATACATAATTCTATTGAACATGAAGCCTTATTTCTGAAACCATTCTATGCCAAGAAATAAATCATACAGCATATCCCTTCAATTCTGATAAGATGCCTTTATATACAAAATATAATCTGGACATTCTAAACTCAATGGAACTCAATGACAAGTCTCAAACAATTTGCTATTTAAATGACTATCCAATATATTTGTTTCAGAATAGAACTCACTGCCTTAGTTAGTTAGAAACAAGTTCTATATTCTTCCCTCACTTCTGTAAGTATGCAGAAAACTAAATGTTTAGTTTACTGGCTTAAATTATTATTGATTTTACTGCTTACAATGTATCGTCTTGAAGCCAATGGTAAAAGCTTGTGGGGGTTCAACTAAATCAATTTCTATTTAAATGTCTATAAATTTGCAAGAGTAAAGTATTGCATAATTCTGTTAAATAAAATTTTCACTTTTTCTTAACAAAAGAGTATCATTGAAAAAAGAAAAATGAAAGAAAGAAAGAAAGAAAAAAAGAGAAAAAAGGAAAAAAAGAAAAAAAAAAGAAAAGAAAGAAAAAAAAGAAAGAAAGAAAGAAAAAGAAAGGAAGAATGAAAAGAAATAAATAAAGAAAGAAAGAAAAAAGGAAAAAGAAAAAAAAAAAGAAAAAGAAAGAAAAGAAAAGAAAAGAAAAGAAAAAAAAAAAAAAAACAAGGTGAAATTTGATCACAAATGAACACGAGGAGCAAAACCACCTGGAAAACTCATTAAATGAAATGTCCCTTCATTATTCACAAATCGTTATGTTCAAGTGGGAAACTTACCACGTCCAAATCAAATGCTGAAATCGACGGTGGGTCCGCGATGAACTCATAGTCTGGCGGTGGTTCCTTGGGTGCTGTGGCTTCCAACACAGCCGATCGCAACAGTTCCTGCTGCTTCTGCTGCTGGGCCTGGGACACTGACTGCTGAGGGGGACGAAGCCCTGGGATGGATGAGGGTTCTTTGTCCCCTGAGGAAGAGATGAATGCGCGTGAGTATTTATCCTCTTCCGTCCCTCCTTAAGAAGTCTGGTCAGGCCATTAAAATCTGACTTGTGAATTTACATAATGATGTGCATGTGCTTGAAGCAAATTACCAGAATTTTTAAGGAATATTTCCTAACTTCACCTAAAATTATATCTTTTTTATTTCAAGGACTTGGCCTCCCCAAGTGTATTATTTCACTCATTCTTGAAATGTACTCCAATTTTGGATCACAATTTATTAATGACAAGATATATTAACGAAAATATATCCCTATCATCTTTTCAAAAATAAAGTATAACATAAATGCTTAAGCCAGGACAAAAAAAAGGAAGAAAAGGATTAAGAAGAAGAAGAAAATTCTCCTAAGTTAACTAATGTCTGAACTACAACGATGAGCTGAAACAAAGAATACTAATTACCTGTCTTGCCAGTACGACACTCATTGACCTTATGCTGGTAATAGGCATGGTAAGGGTCACCAGGGTTGAGGAAATTGAACTTTGGGTTGTTCTGTTCATGTTGTCGGATACGAGCCTCAAACTCCGGCCCATTACGTGCGACGAAGTTTGCAGTCTTGTCGACGATATCTGAGGTCAAGAGTTGAGGAAAAAACAAGCTGGGGAGAAGACTTGAAGTGTGGTTATAAATATATAAGAATAATAAAATGAGCCTATACATAATGTACTATTGATATTAACTGATAAAAGCCTTTCTGGTAGTCTCTTGGTTCTCTATTCCTATATTCATTCAACTACATATCCCATTAACCCTTTCCCGATGGGGCACTCGCTACGCGAAGTCCCCTATGCCGGGCGATTGCAATATTGCATTGTAATCGTCACAATCGCATGACGCCCCGGCATTGGGAGTTTGGCTGTGTCACACGAGTGTGACGCACAGTCGTCATAGGGTTAACGGAGAGATTAATGCAGGAATACAGGAACGTGCACTGTCCACTATGATTTTCCTTTATAATGTTTTTCTTTTACTTTTTAGATAAATGACTCTATAAGTTACCAAGGAGTTAATTACAATATCTGCCTGACCTTACCTGTTCATCACTTTCCTTTCATATGTAAAATCTAATAGTGATGGAACATGTAAAAATGCACTCCAGGTATAATTAGGTCAAGAGGATTTTCTTCTAGATTTGTCACAAAGGAAGAAATCATAATCTAATAGGTTTATACTTTGCAATTACATCAATGCCATGTGACTATGAGGTGTAATTCTAGATAACACAATGCCATGGTGTTGACATCTCTCTACACTGATAAGAAACACACAGTCTCTACCGAGGACCATGCACTGATGGATACTAACTATAAAAATATCCTAGATTAGCCTTCTTTTATTTTAACCCATTGGAGCTGATTGACGTGATGACACGTTTTGTGGTTTTTGCGTCAGACGCCCGGGACGAGATATGAGGGCAAGCACGTCGCTCGGGTTGAGCGAGCTGGCAGCCCAGGATCGCGGCTTATGTGTCCAAGAATCTTGAGGCGTTAGGCTTATGCGTTTGAAAAGCCTGGTATTGCGACCACACAAAGCCGGAATGGCCCCGGCATGAATGGGTTAATGGATTTTGGAATTATATTGAATTGCCTTTTGACACAATACTTCCCTGACATAGAATCATGTTTTCCCTCTTGCTATTGAAGTGTTTTTAACAATTTTGATCTTCATTATGAGCAGAAATCACTTGTTTAAATCCCTTAATGACGGGTGACATCAGTTTCAGCCGCTGGGGATGAGATATTTCGTAGTGGCTATCCTCCTGGCCATTGCGCCAGGTGATCAGGCGTATATTGCTTAGCCGTGGCCAGTACGGGCAAAAAAACCTGAGGCGTTAGGCATATGTGTCTTTGGTTTCTACAGAATACCATGTGTCCATGTCTGTCTTGTCACTGGTGCTAATACTGTACGGCTAGCGGCCCATAGAATGGTCCCCACATAGTACTAAATTCATTATCAACCTTATCAAAAGTGGTAAATTCTCTGACTCCTGCCGCATACTAAATACCAAAATGGGGGTAGGGATGGATTCCTCTCATCCTCTAATATTCATATATAGTGGATGTAATCTGTGATTCCTCCCCAATACTCCATAATCTAGGTACCGATAATATTGGATAGCACGAGGTAGATCAGGGTCTTTAATCTTAATCCTACACTAATAAACAATAAATAAAATAACTTCAGGATGTTCAAATAGCCTTTAGACGCAAATTCACAAACAATAAAGAACGAGAAACTATTATGATTGGCCAATCAATCTAATGGCAGCTTTGATTGGTTGCAGCCATCAAACAAACTGAATATCTTAAAATCTTTGTTACAGATAGACGGCTATTTTCCAAACAAGTGCACATCAGGTAAATCATGAACACTAATCTATTAATCTATTTCGTGCCTTCTTCTACTATCAGGACACAAATTGTAAATTATATGGGGGGAACTGTGTATAATATTCACTGCCAGAGTAATAAAAAGTGAGAGGAATCCATCAGTACAACTACTGTGCCATTTTCTAACGTAGTGGTATTCTGAAAACTTACCAAAACCTAACCAATCAAGTGAAAATGCAATCACACCAATAAATCCCACTGGGGAGTAAACACACAAGACATCTGACATCTACCGGTATAGAATTCCTGAACATCTGATTTCGAAGTTCAGAGCAGATCTCAACAACGACTCTTGCTCTGAACTCCCCCAAAGTCAAAACCCCACTGAAAAAAAAGACAAAGACATAGACAAACCATAATCCGACGGGAATTTAAAAGGATACTCCTCACTTCAGGCGGCGGGTAGATAAAGCCGACCACGATCTTCTTCTCCTCGACGGGAGGACCTTCCACAGGAGCCATCTCGGGAGACCTTTTCCTCTCCTCCTTCCACACAAACACAAACAAGCTCCTTTTCTCCTCCTTCTACCTTTGACAGAGGCTCTTCAGACTCGAGTGAGACCTCACCGAAGTCTAAAAACCCCCCGGGAATGGAGAGGGAAAGGGATTTAATAGCGAGGCGACATTTTTTCTCACGCGAGCCGAGCGACGCCGATGTAAACAACGTCACGACCCGAGCCACGCGTTTAAATGGGGCCCGTACGTTTTTCAGGAAGGTGGACCCTTATTTTTATAGACTGTATAGGACGGCTAATACAGGGGATGTTGGATTGAGTGGTTGTTTTAAATTATGTTATTTTGAAATTTAGGTGGAGTGGTTTA
>BOPN01002099.1:37500-40000 GCA_017312705.2 Penaeus japonicus | reverse complement strand
ATAAGATATTGCAACCATATTTTACGCAGAATATTCATGTGTGTATATAATGATAAGCTTGTTTACGGTAAGACTTCGTGTGTGAGTCGCCTGAGCTGCCAATTCCGTTACCATCATCCTGTGTTGATGTGGTATTGTCATTATTATCAACTTCCAGACTCTGAATGTGTCTCAGTCCAATCAAAGAAGAAAAAAGAAATCATAAAAAGCGTAAATTATTAATCATTAATTATAAATCGTCAAGACTACTGCAGTGTGGAAAGGTATGTAGACTTGGCAGAAAATAAAACATTAACGATCTTTTCTCTACGGAAACACACGCCCCATTTCACTAGCTAATCGGTCCAGTGATCGTAATTTCTTCCTTGTGAGAATAATAATGAAAATTGAAAAAATGAATATATGAAATAAAATATAGTAAGTGTCAAATGATTTCCAAGAACTTTTGTGTCGTCTCTGACTTTTTTTTTTTTTTTTTTTTTTTTTTTTTTTACAGAAAGCTGAAATAAAACATAATTTCGTCCACCTTTGAATGGCATTAACACAGAAACGCGTTACCTATTTTGATACTCAATAGATTATTTAGCCAAGAAACACTCAACATCATCTTTATCATCAATGCCGTATAGATTAATAATAATAAAAAAACTTGTTTGTAGGAATAAATTCGGTGGATTGATGCTACCTTCTTTCGGTAAGAACGCAGCCGCAGGTATGATTGCGAATAAAATGATGATGATGATGATAATAATAATAATAATAATAATAATGATAATAATAGCTCTCGAAATATAAAGACCTAGAGATAGAAGTAGAAAAGATGTGGCACCTAAAAACTCGTACGATCCCAGTCGTGGTAGGTGCCTTAGGCCTGATAAAGAAAGGAGCCAAAGACTTTGTTAAGAAAATTCCAGGAAATCCCTCTTTACAAGAGATACAGAAAATTGTACTTAATAGTACTGCACATGTTCTAAAACGAGCTCTCACCATATAAACTTTTTTTTCGTACTCAATGGAATTTATATTTTTTATATACCTGGATTTTTACAAAACAAATATCTATTTTTATACTCATACAATAATTTTAAATTTTTATACTTTTTTATACACTTTTTATTATATTCATATTAATCTCACTCCGCAGAACTCGCAATATAAAACTTCCAATTTCACTCACCCTAGGTCGCTGGGAGCGACCCGGTGTTTGATCTTATCAAAAGCTAATCAAAAGAATATACTCGTATAATAATAATAATAATAATAATGATAATAATAATAATAATAATAATAATGATAATAAGAATAAGATCAAATGTTTATCTGATAAAAACTATCGATACAATATCCTTGTAATGATCAGCATAAGTGTTTGAATGAATAATTAATTTAGTCATACTATTGATCATGCCATGTAAATGTACATTACTTTGATTATCTTTAATAAATATTTTCAAAGAGACGAGGAAAGAAAAAGAATAAACGCCATCAAAGTAATTTCTTTAATGCCTCAAATGCCTTTATGAAGATTTTAATGTTTTTAGAAATTTTGATAACTAGTCCCAGTAAATGAAATTCTAATTCATATTATTCTTTGTGTAAGAATTTATATAAAGGTCATATTGTCCCCGAAGATCGGTTTAAAAAAAAAGGTTATCTTTGATGCTGTTGTTAATATGGTTATTACTTAATCATATTGCTAATAATAGTAAGAATTTTGTATGGAATAAGCAATTTCTGTTAGGATCCCACATGACATAAGGCTTTTTGGAGAAGTCCACACGTCTGCATATGGGGAATTAACTAAACATCTCTTGTTAGGGTAGATAGATAAATAGTTTGAGAGAGAGAGAGAGAGAGAGAGAGAGAGAGAGAGAGAGAGAGAGAGAGAGAGAGAGAGAGAGAGAGAGAGAGAGAGAGAGAGAGAGAGAGAGAGAGAGAGAGAGAGAGAGAGAGAGAGAGAGAGAGAGAGAGAGAGAGAGAGAGAGAGAGAGAGAGAGAGAGAGAGAGAGAGAGAGAGAGAGAGAGAGAGAGAGAGAGAGAGAGAGAGAGAGAGAGAGAGAGAGAGAGAGAGAGAGAACATATGGAACAAACCTTCCATCACATCAACACGGGGAAGTACATATTCAAGTGTACCAATAAGACCTCTTTAATATATTCAATTCAATTCTTATATTCAATTCTTATATTATATTTAATATATTCAATTCTTATATCATATTATATCATGTCATATTATATTTAATATATTCAATTCTTATATTATATTATATTATATCATATTTAATATATTCAATTCTTATATTATATTATATTATATCATATTTAATATATTCAATTCTTATATTATATTATATTATATTATATTATATTATATTATATTATATTATATTATATTATATCTAATACATTCAATTCTTATATTACATTTGATATATTCAATTCAATTCAATTTCAATTCAACTCTTTCCCTCTTACTCACGTTCTCCCACAGTCGACGGCG
>BOPN01002099.1:5000-7500 GCA_017312705.2 Penaeus japonicus | reverse complement strand
TAATGCTTTTGCATATTGATGGTAACGAGGATTGCAAGAACTGAAGCAATTGCAATAATTGTGATGATGATACAGATTATGATAATAATTATATGAATGGTGGTGACGATTACAATAACAATTATGATGGTAATGACAGTAATAATGATATTAATGATTTTGATGATAATGATAATTACTTGTCATGATAATGGTGATAATAATGATACTAATGATAACGACAGTAAAGATAATAATGATGATGATAAATATTATAATATTAATAATGATAAATGCTGTAATAATGATTATAGAAAATATAATGATAAAACTAATATCAGTAATAAAGATTTGAAAAGCGTAGCTGTGATTAAGCTTCATTAAAAATCCCGGCAGCGTTTCTGTTCCAACTGGAATAATCATTTCATTTATACCAATTTCACTGGCGCGTAGATAATCACGCATATAGTATAGCCATATATATGTGCGTGATTTTATCTTATTGTTTTATTTTTCTAAGTCAGTATGAACTTGTTGCTTCGTACAAGACAGAGGAATATCAATGTATTATGTGTCTCCCCCCCCCCCCTCTCTCTTTATCTATCTCACACACCCTCATTTTCTCTCTCTCTTCCCCATCCCCTCTCTCTTTCCCCATCACCCTCTCTCTCCACACCACCTCTCTCTATCTCTCTCTCTCTCTCTCTCTCTTTCTCTCTCTCTCTCTCTCTCTCTCTCTCTCTCTCTCTCTCTCTCTCTCTCTCCACCCCTCCTCTCTCTCTCTCCACCCCTCCTCTCTCTCTCTCTCTCTCCACCCTACCTCTCTCTCTTTCTCTCTCTCTCTCTCTCCACCCTACCTCTCTCTCTTTCTCTCTCTCTCTCTCTCGAACATAAAGTCGGTAAATATTAGTTCGCTGACTTTCCAAACATCAGAATGACACAAAGTTGAACCACCGAAAAGAAAGGGGATTTATATACACCCCACAAATCAATGGATAAAACATAACACAGCGAAAATAGATAAATAAATGAATAAATACAGGAATAAAGGAATTAATCAATAGGCTTTTAACCCTCCCGAAATGAGTTGTAAGTTGTTCAAATATTTTAGATAGGTTTCCCTTGCATTTACACATCTATCAAAGAAAATAAACTTCATTACGGTCAAGTATAACTATGGAAATTCTGGCCAAATTTTCTGCAAATTAAAATCTCTGTGTCTGAACTGTTCGATGCTTGTGAAATATCACTGTCTAAAAGGATTTTTATTTTCATTATTATTTTCGTGTTTATATATATATATAAATATATATACATATATATTAGATTATGGCTCCGATTCCGTGTTTAGAAGAAGAAGAAGAACGGAAAGAAAAGAAAAGAAAAGAAAAAGAAAAAAACAGTTAAATGAGGTTTTCCCTTCTTTGTCACCTCGATTGCCAAATATCACCTGGGCATATTTTCAGGCTTGCCATAAACACTTCATTCGCAGCTAACATCACTGAACCGCCATGGCATCCCTGAGAAAATGTGGGCATAAAAGAACACTTGAAAACTAAGAATGCCTTTTCATCTTGGGTGAGGCATCCTGAAAGTGTCAAGGACATTTGCAGACAGCATGGCGCCACTTGCTAGGGACATGCGGTGTGGTGTGATATGCGGAACTATCCTTTTCCTAATTTCCTAATATCCTTTTTAGCAAGTCATTTATCTGTTATTAAGGTAACTAAACATTTCCTTTCCTATCTTTTTTATTTCTTTCTTTATTTTTATTATTATTATTTTTTGAAGTCAGTAACAGTGAAACTTTATTTTACATGAATATATATTTTTTTGTGTAATCTTGATTATTATCACACACACTCGTATTTCCACACCATGATATTTCCTAACTCTAAGATAAGTGCAAACGTAGCAATGATGCGAACAGAAAAGAGAGAGAGAGAGAGAGAGAGAGAGAGAGAGAGAGAGAGAGAGAGAGAGAATAATACTGATGACAAAAACAATAAAAAAAAGCCTTTCATCAAACTAAGAGGTCATAACCTCGACTCTGTGCAAATAGTCCATAAAGGTGATATTCCGAAATCCACATCAGAGACAAACTGACTTGATAATATTTTTATGGTCTTTGAGGCAATAAACCGACCGGTCTGATTACCTTCCTTGGTTCTTCGGATGATTAGTTAATTTTGTGATTTTTTATCCTAAGTGCGTTGCAATAATTCAATACTGACGTTGGCCATATTACATTACTACTATCAACAAATTAATATCATCATCATTATCTATAATTTCCACTATTATTATCATTGCTATTGATATCATAATTGTTTACATTATTTCTATTGCCGTCATTATCATCAATAATATGTTACCAATAATATCAATGCAATTATTATGTTTTCTTATGAAAATATTAGAATAACAGATACACAAGAGTTGTTGATAAATTACTAGAAGAGAAATAGGAGGATTAGAAAGGAGGGAAAGCAAAAGAGGAGAAGAAGGGGGAAGAGAAGAA
>BOPN01002098.1:225332-230332 GCA_017312705.2 Penaeus japonicus | reverse complement strand
TAGTATCAGATATATCAAAATTGTATTTTAGAATATAACTTCGGATAAGGTCTCGGTTAGCTTCTGTTTTCACGAATATTTTTCTTTTAAATATCTACATGTATTTTAAGGTACAATGAAACTCACTCCTCAAACCAAGGACTGAAGATGTAATTGCTGTACAATCCAGTTATATGCTACATAAATTTTGCTGAAAAAAATGTGAATACTAAGAACAGCATATATATATATTCATTTAGTTCCTATGTTTTCCAGGAAGCAGATTTTTTTTTTAGCATTTACAGAAAATGTTTTGTTTTCATTTTTGTAAAAATAAAACTCACATTTCAGTTTAAATGTTGCTATACCATTGCCATGCAGAGACAGCTTACTTCTGTGAAATATATTTCTGGGGGTGACTATTATATCCTAAAAGTTGTACATAAAACTAATTATGCTGTACTCAAAAATAATAATAATTAAATAAAACATACAAGGTGATAAGGAATTATTAAGAAAAAAACATAATCCACCATAATTCAGTCACACTATCAAGGAAGTTTTATTATGCTAAATAAAATTGTCTGTGGATACATCTTTCATATTACTGAAAGGCATTAGACTTTCTGACAGTTAATAGAGACAGATAACTATTTCTTTGCTACCTCAGACTTATACAATGACTTCTCTTCAATAGAATTCTGAAAGGATTTACTTTCTAATTAACTACTCTCTATTTCACTCAAAATTTTGATTCAGTAAATGTTACTATAAAGAATCAGTGGATTGGAAGAATTACTCTAATATATCTTGAAAAAGCCTTAGTTCTCATAACTCCATTACCCTTTAAAAAGTAATGTATTTTTAAATGATTCATTTTTGTTCATGTTGGTTAATTATCATTACTAATCTGCAATCAAATTGTTTTGAAATATACAATCTTATACAGCAAAAATATATTTTGTCTCAGGCCAAACTAGCTAAGCTCTTAAAACTATAATCACACAACACTAAATACTGCTTATATATCTATATGTCTGTGACTGTTTTATGTGAATGTATATACTTGTGTATGTATGTAAATATACTCTTTATATGTGTATGCACATGTATGTGTTTGTATAATATACTCTTCATAAATGTATGTAATACTGAACACAGATTGTAAATATAATCAAGGCATGCAATAAATATATTTCTTCAGAATTATGTCTTTATCAACCATGAGCTAAACATAACACAACATTTACCATATATATGTTTTTTTTTGGGATGCTTTGCAATACAGTACATTATTTTAGCATTGTTTATGATACATATGTTGCAAATGTATGTATTTTATTTTCTCTTCGTGAAATATTAATATACTATAAGATTTATTTGTGTGTGTGTGCAAGAATATGGTGTATATAATAGACAGTGACTATGTATGTATGTATATGTATGTATGTATGTATGTATGTATGTATGTATGTATATATATATGTATATATATATATATATATATATATATATATATATATATATATACATATATATTATATATATATATATATATATATATATATATATATATATATATTTACATATATATACATATATATATATATATATATATATATATATATATATATATATATATATATATATATATATATACATATATATATATATATATATATATATATATATATATATATATATATATATATATATATATATATATATATATATATATATATATATATATATATATATACATATATATATATATATATATATATATAATATATAATATATAAATATATATATATATATATATATATATATATATATATATATATATATATATATATATATATATATATATATATATATATATATCCACTTTTATGTCTTCACACACACACAAACATGTTAATAAAGTAGTCAGTATAAGTAAATATTACTAGGATAAATAATAAAAGATATATATGTATCATAATTTTCAATGTCAGTCAAAATACATGTACTGACTAAGCACATTTGCCTAAATTCTACCTATATTTTTTTCAATGCCACAGAAGATAGACCAGTTGTTAACTTTCCACACCAACTGAACCCTCTGTTGAAATATATGCAAATGACCTCTGCATACAAGATACTTTGGCCAAGTCTCATCTACACAATCTACTTTAGAGTGGCATTGATGGAATTATATATTTTTCATATATATACTGAATATATATATAATTTTTCTCACAAACACTTACAGCAGTTTATGTTTCATTATTATGTATCAACTAAACAATGAATGGCATAGTCTTAATCTCTTGATAAATAAAATCAACTATTAAGACGTAAAATTGATACATAAAAAAAACTACAGTGATGATTAAATGACTTAACACTGATTATACAAGTATACTTCTGTTAGGCCTCTCTGTACAAGATCTTGTTGCTATTCTACTTCAAATACCTACGTGGTGAGGCAAAGCAAAGTAGAATGGGGACAAAAATGGAGAAATCTATGTGAAAAAAATCTGCATCGATAACTGGAATGTAATCCTTAATCTTTAAAGAAAAAAAAGGTTAATGAGGAAACAGAAATGGAAAAGAAGAACAGGTAAGCTAAGGTCATCCAATATATATATTTTTCTGCTTATTGTCATCCTTATGCATGTGTGAATGAGTGGTACAAAATGTCAGCCACAAGTAATTATTTCTTTTACAAATGTTGCAATTAAGGGAATAGAATGTTCTGATATACTATATGCATCAATGCAAAAAGAGAAAAATAAATGAGGATATGAAAGTTCTCATGATAAAAAAGACAAATCACAGCTACACAAATAATAGCAAAAGCATGACTACTAGAAAACAATATGGGACAAGAGAGAGAAGAAAAACATTCAAGAATCATACAAGAAACTCAAACAAACATACATACATACACACACAAGGAACTCACATTCACTAAAAGAAAAAAAGTCCAAGAATAACAAAATATAAATAAAGAATGACTAGTCCCACAGCTAATGCCCAAGCCAGCCATTTCCTCCCTGATTCTAAGACTTGAGTGACTGCATGCTATAGGAGACTGAATCCACTGTGCTTTACTGGTCATCTGAATTTACTTTAACTACTAATCGACTATCTTCCCGTATATGCTGTCATGAATTGTTATAAAGTAGAAAATATAATTTAATTTCTAATTGTTTAGGGATGAAATGGAATCTCACAACATATTCTTTCTATGAAAGATCCGTGTTTTGTACCTTATAAGAAAAATAGATGTGACTATTTGCCACACATAGTTTGCTAACATTCCATTTCTTTCTAATATTTCTGCTAAATGGTTAAGTTAACCGAGAGTGAATGAAGTAAATTCTTTTCAAGTCTAATCAATGGTACAATCTGACTTAAATTTGAGTTGTAGATATATTTTCAGTTCTTTTAGGCACTGCTTTCAATGTATTTATTTTTACATGAACACTTCTTTTGTTCTTTCAATTTGGTTTGCCTATTACTTTCCCTATGTTTGATTTTCATAAATAAGGAAAATATATAACAAGGTTAATGATATACCTGAAGAATGCTTGTTCGTGTACTCGTTCTGTCATACAAAGTTCCACATCATTTTAAAGATAACTTTTTCTTAAGCCAAAATAATCAAGGTCTTGTTTAATCTTCCTTCCTCTCTCTCTCTCCTCCCTATACACACTAGTTTTATCTGAATTCTTTTGATAGCTGTTGTATCCAAAACTAATCTTGCTCAATAGTTGGTAAGAAACTCTAAAAGTTGACTATATTAGGTTTGTCTTCCTTTCCCAGAGACTTTAAACTCCATCATTCGGTAAATAAATCTCGCGTGTTTTGTATGTACACCTCTCTAAATACATCTCCATTTTTGGTTCCATTACATACATGTATATATATATTCTAAGGGTCACACACCCAAGAGGTAAGTGACTCCATAGTCTGAAAAAGGGATTCTCACACAGCTAAGCAGTTTCAGTTAAATGACAGTGAACTGTATATGTAGAAGCTTATTCCGAAGCTGAAGTATATAGTTATTCACGAACGATTTGGCCTATGCTATCATCTCAAGTTCCCCATATTTGGATACAGTGGTAGCTTGTTCTTTGTTGGGTGACTTTGTCCATCGTTAGTGGTTCCTTTTCATTTTCCTTTCTGTTCTTCTTCCTCTTCCTCTTCGTCATCAGCCTCCTTTCTCATCGAAGGTGTTGCCGGTGTTGGGTCGTCGTGGAAAAGTGGGTTCTTCACCTCCATCTCACCAGTCTGCAGGTAGAAAATATCCGTTATATTTTTTCTTAAAATGCTTTCTATTGTTAAAAGAAACTTTACCTTCTTCATTTTCCTCTAACTTTGTCATCACAGGTAGGAAAGTACCGATGTGTATGTGCATTCTTCTTTGTCTTTCAAGACATTAAAGATGCAATAAGAAATATTGCTTTTATTTATCATGCATAATTTTCATTTTCCTTCATTCTCTTTTAAGCTGCATCATTCCTCTTATTCCAAAATTTGGATATATAAATATACCAATCTTTAATTATAAGTATATCCGTAACAAGTTCAGAGCAATTAACCAACTTAATTGTAATTGACGGGTAATCCCTAAAGCCCTAAGTGAACAAATTACATACAGGTAACTAAACTGACTCTCTTGAAACATTCCCTCTTCTAGAACAAAAATATATAATTCAGCACTATAAAGGAATCCGTGGAATACCACAGCCTATCCCCGTCTTCTTCCTCCATCATATCCTCTCAAGCCTACTCTTGCCTCTTGACAAGAGGATATCCAAAGTCCATACTAACCGGAGCAAGGCCAGGACACTCGTATACAGTGTACTCGTTCTCCTCGCCTTCCTCCTCGGAGTCTACGTCGGAAGTCGATCCATGACGCTCTCCACCGGATGATCTGGAAATACGGGGTTATGTTAAGGTCGCAGCTGCCGAATGGCCTATCTGAAGGTGGAGCCAAAATATTTCATTATAGAAGAAGAAATAAATCA
>BOPN01002098.1:217832-220332 GCA_017312705.2 Penaeus japonicus | reverse complement strand
ACTCAAGGACTGAGGTAATGATGGAGTCGCATTCCTGCTAAATCCGGAAGGAAGGACATTGATGTCTCATTAGAAACCGGACGTTCCTTTATGCCCTCGAACTGCGTCTTGCTTTCTTCGTTTTTTTTTTTTCCTTCTTATTTTTTTTTATCCTTCACTTCTTTTCATTGTATTCTTCTTCTTTGTCTCTTTACTCTTCCTCTTGTTTTTCTTCTTCTTCTTTCATCAACTTCTTCTTCTTTGTCTCTTTCTTGTTCTTTTTTTTCTTCTTCTTCTTTTTCTACTACAACTATTTTTTCTCTTGTTCTCCTCCTTCCCTTCTTCATTTCATCTACTTCTTCTTCCCTTCCCCTCTCCCTCCACTTTCCCCTCTTCTTTACCTCTCCCTTCCTACTCTTTCCTACCGTTCTTCTCCGCCTTCACCCTCCTCCTCAAGAGCTCTACTCCTGATTCTGCCCGCTCCTCACTCCATCCACTCCACCTGCACCAGTCTCTCCACTCTTCGCTCTTTCAACTTCATTTGCATCTCACTCCGTCCACTGTCCCATTCCAGACGCCGCTTCCTCCATATACTCCACCCACTCAATCTATTCTACCCACCCGCTCCGCTCTATCCACTCCATTACTCCACCAACTCTGCCCTATTCCACCCGGTTCTCCCTATTCTACCCACTCCACCCGACTATTCCCACCTGCCTTACTTTCTCCATTTTCTTTTTTTCTTCTTCTTCGTCTACTTCTTCTTTCTCTCTACCTACACCGCCCCCCCTCATTACGCCCTCCTCCGATACGGATCTTAATTAAAGAAGCTTCGATGGCCTAACTGTGAACTACAAGGGGGTAATATCAATTAATTAGGACACGGGAGCGAGGAGGTGACCTGGCTTGCTTTTTTTTTTTTTTTTTTCGCCTGAATTTTCTAAATTTTTTACTCTCTTTATTTTTTTCCTCTTTCATTTTTCAAAAAAAATCTGTCTTTTGAGGAAATATGTATTTTCATTATCATCATAATATGATCAATAACCTTGTGCTATCAATTTTCAACGTCAATATCATTATCACATCAGATTCAATTAAATAAAATCAGTAGAAAAAGTACAACAATAATCGTAATGTCATAACAACTGAGAAAAAAAGTACTGGATCAGCAGTATAAGGAATTTCTTTTTGAAAATACTCTTGTCATACAAAAAAAAAGTCACAGGGCGTAAAAAAAAATACTATTGGTTGTTCCCTTGTGTCTTTCTCTTCTGTATTTGTTTCTCTTCCTTCTTCGCTTTGTTTATCTGTACTCTCTCAATCTCGCTCTCTCTACTCTCTCACTCTGTCTGTCTCTGTCTCTATCGCTATCCGTCTCTGTCCGTCTCTGTCCGTCTCTGTATGTCTCTATGTCTCTGTATGTCTCTGTCTCTGTCTCTCTCCCTCTCTCTCTCCCTCTCCTCTCCCTTCCCTCTCCCTCTCCCTCACTCACTTCTCTCCCTCTCCCTCTCCCTCTCCCTCTCCCTCTCCCTCTCCCTCTCCCTCTCCCTCTCCCTCTCCCTCTCCCTCTCCCTCTCCCTCTCCCTCTCTCTCCCTCTCTCCCCACTCTCTCCGATAGAGACAGACGGTCATCAGACTCCCATTAGAGTTAGGAAGGCCCGCTTTTATCAAGAGTAATAGAGTTGAATCCACGCACCGGCAAAAAGGATCTATCAGGTAGACATCAGTTATTGGTTCTGTAAATGGCCGGCGGAAAGGAAAGAGTGATGTTAGAAATGATTAGTGTAATCATTTCCTGTTCTCCGCTTTTGATTCCGGGAAGAAGAAGAAGAAGAAGAAGGGGGAGAGCGAGGAGGAGGAGGAGGAGGAGGAGGAGGAGGAGGAGGAGCAGGAGAAGGGGGAAGAGAAGGAGGAGGAGGAGGAGGAGGAGGGGGAAGAGGAGGAGGGGGAAGAGAAGTAGGAAGAGGGGGAAGAGGAGGAGAGGGAAGAGGAGGAGGAGGAGAAAGAGAAAGAAGAAGAAGATAAAAAGTTGGAGTAGAAAAAGAAAAAGAAAAATAAGAAAAGCAGGAGGACGCGTGGTTGAAGAAGAGGAAGAATATCTATGACATTTGTCCGTTAATATTCGTTCTATTTTTTCACCTTTCCGACTATCTGCCACATCCCCCTTTTATCTTCCCATCTCTCTCTCTCCCCCTTTCTTTCATTTCTTCTCTTCCCCACTCTCCTCATATAGCTCCCACTTCTCCCCACTTTCTCGTCTCAATATTTTCCACCATCCCCTTCTTTCACTCTAATTCACTAAGCAGCGACCTAACACAAAAACGACAATAACAACAACAAGGAAACGGGAAGGAGCGTGTAATATTTCATGTCTAAGATGTTTCATCCGCCTGGAAAGACATGCGAGCTGCGTCTATTATGGATGAGGATATAGAGGATTGCTGCACCGTATATCTGTTTGTCTAGAGACACGCGAGCTCGGAAAGGATCCTTACTAGTACTAAAGATTTAAATATATATA
>BOPN01002098.1:185000-187500 GCA_017312705.2 Penaeus japonicus | reverse complement strand
ATGTTGGTGGAATCTCCTATCCTCAAAGGGTGGCTAACTGACTGACTGACTGACTAACTGACTGACTGACTGACTGACTGACTGACTGACTGGCTGGTTGGCTGGCTGGCTTTTTCGTTCCTTTTTCTCTTCCAGTGCAGGCTTGTGCAATGATCCATACAACCCACTATGCTTTTTTTCTTGTACTTGTTCTTATCCTCAAGGGACTTCATTGAAAATCTATCGTTTCTTCTTTTTTCCTCTTTCTCCTGCTCTTCTTCTTCTCTTTCTCTCTCCATTTCCTTCTTCTTCTTCTTCGTTTTCTTCTTCCACCTCCTCTTCCTCTTCTTTTTCTTCTTCCCCCTCCTCTTCCTCTCCTTTTTCTTCTTCCATCTCCTCTTCCTCTTCTTTTCTTTCTTCTTATTCATATTCCTCTTCTGCTGCGCACTGTCTGGCTTCCCAACGTCCGACATCAGTCTTCCTTTAGCCTAACAACCCCCTCTCTATCTTTCTTCCTGCCCCCCCCCCCCTCCCAGCACTCCCAAAACACCTCTGTGCGGTGACAGTGTCATTATTTGTGGTGATTTGTGGTGTTGTGGTGACATGCCACTGGTGACCCATTGTGGTTCACAGGTCTTGGTGTAGTGTGAAGCGACAGCGTAATGTTATTTTTTTCTCTATCTATTTCTTATTTTTCATATTATTGTTTCACTCACTTTAACATTGACGTTATTAACGTTATTTTCTCCTAAAGTATCTAAATGTGACATGACATTTAGAATTATTCAAAGGACATCAAAGGAATCTGATATTCTGGTATGTTATGACATATCCCTTTGTATTTAGAGTTTTATCAAAAATAAAAAATAAATGTCCCAAAACCCGAAAAGCACAAAACATTAAGCTGAAAAAGCTACAGAGACACAGAACTTACTTTTTCCCTCCCTCTACCCCCTCGCACCGTTGGTATATGTAGGCCAGCTTGAAAGTGGCCGCCCCCTCTTCCTCCTTCCTCCCCTACCCACTTTCTCTCCCCCCTCTCCCCTTCCCTCATCTCCTCCTCCTCCCCCTCCCTCGCGCGTGTTACTGGACAATCAACTTTATATCGTGTGATGGCGGGCGCCGGACCAACCTCCCTTCCGGTCCCTCCCGCGCCATCCCTCCCTCCACCTGTTTTCTCTCTCTCTCTCTCTCTCTCTCTCTCTCTCTCTCTCTCTCTCTCTCTCTCTCTCTCTCTTCATTATTCTTTCCTTGTCTCCGAGTTTTGTTGTTGTTACTTCTAATCATCTGCTTTCATCTTTCCCTGATCTAATTTTGATTTTTACTTTTTGTTGCTATTGACTTTTGTTGTTGCGTATCTTTGTTTTTCCTCTTTTGCAGTTCTGTTTCCATGTCGTTTTAGCTCTCATCTTTCCCCTTCTTTCCCTCTTCTCTTTCCATTATCCTTTGGTTACAAATATTCTGATAAACTAATATATTTGGTCCTATTAACTTAGTTTTGATATTCACCAATATAAAATTAATCCACTATTAATAACGGTATTTAAAAAAAGAGAGAGCTTAATTATCCATGAGCAATAATTCAATTATAATTTTTGGAGGGAAGAGCAGAATCTCGTTATATACATATAAATTCTACGGGGCCGCAACCCATGTTTAAATTAGTATTTAAATTACACGTGACTAATCCTCCTGCCCCTCCTGCCCCTACTCCCTCTTTCATTTGCCTTTGCCCGTCAGTTTTCCCTGTTTCATCATCATTTAATGCCCCTGCCAAAGCCCCGTTCCTCTCCAAGCCCCTACCACATCTTTTATCACTAGTCTTCCTGCACTGAAAGCCTGTAGCCTGAAAACACTGACGAATGCAGATATTCCCGAGGAGTATAGCTCCCCCCCCCCCCCCCCCCCCCCCCTACCCGCCCAATCCCTTCTCCTACCTCCTCCTCGACGAATACGAGTAGGAGAACAAGGCAAACTTAGATTGAAGTGGATGTTTAAAATTATCATCAGTCTCCAGCATGAATATCCGTCTTTGGTCGTTTCTTTTCTCTCTCTCTCTCTCTCTCTCTCTCTCTCTCTCTCTCTCTCTCTCTCTCTCTCTCTCTCTCTCTCTCTCTCTCTCTCTCTCTTCCCCGGTTTCAAGACAGATTGAGATTATAACTTTAAGGGAAAAAATGTATGTCGAGATGTTTTAGTTTGCTTGCTGACGAAAGTGGGAAAATTGTGAAGAGGATAAAGTAATAAAGAAAATGGAACGAACAGATAGAGAAAAAAGGGAAACTCAATCTAAATGTAGAAAAAGAAACGAGCCAGAGAGGGAGCAGGATAATGTAAAAATAGAAAGGATGGGAAAGATAAACACAAGAGATGTTCAATCTAGAAGGCAGAAGAAATATAAAAAGGAAATAAGAAATTAGATTGAAAAGAAAAAAAATAATAAATGAAACTAATAAGAAAGAGAGAAAAGAAAAACATTAGGTAAATTTGAAACAAAATAAATTAGAAAAAAAAGTAAAAACGG
>BOPN01002098.1:167500-172500 GCA_017312705.2 Penaeus japonicus | reverse complement strand
TAACATAATTTCTACTGGCAATTCCCAGTCCTCTATCAATATTTACAAAACTTCCACTGGATTCAATATAATAGACAAAGGCAACAGTGTGTGGAACTCTACGGGGTTATATTGCCGCGTTTGAATTACAGCTCCGAAGCCTTAGTGAATACAAGTTGTCAGACTGGAGTCAATCACCGCTTTAATTAATATACAAAATATATTTTTTCTCTTTTCTCTTCTCTACCCTTTCTCTCCTCTTCTTTTTCATCAACTACTTTCTATTTTGCCTTCTATCTTCCCTTTCCCTTCCCCACTCTTTTTCGTCCCTTCACATATGCCCGTTATTATAAAGAAGTCCTTTATACACCATGTTAAATTGCATCCTGTTTTCTCCCCTTTCAGAACTGTTAACACTGGTCATGTTTGTTCATGTTTGTTCATGGTTGAAATAAAACAGATACCCCTGTGCGCTTTGAAAAAGAAAATGGGTAATATTTATATTTGTCTATATTTCGCTTCACACACTCTTGATATCATAACGATCATTTAAAGATTTTCGTAGACAATATAGTCATTAGTACCACTGATGAACAAACTCAACATCATCTTATTTCTGTGATATTACAAAATATATGTAGTTACATTACATTAAACACGACAGTTTTTTATTTCATTTTAGTTTACCTTGTTTTCCCATAATTTCTTAATTCTTGGTAGTCCAAATAAGATAAAGAAAATAATTGGCTAACAGCTTGACTGGTCATTTAGAACACATATACATAATCTATTATATTTTCTTGTATGTGACTTTTAATGCATAACTATTATTATTGATTTTCGTTTTTTTCAGAAAAAAACGATAATACAAGGCAGATAGTCTTATCTCATAACTGGCACAGTACATATAACTTGAAAAGTAACAACACATTTTAAAGCTACTAAGTAGAATATCTTAAACTTCCATATCATAAAATATAATTGTGTCCCCTTTCAATATTTTTCTTAAAGATTCGTTTTCTGTATCGTGGAAAACCTAGTTTACAGAAAACGAATCACCACCAATAATATGGGTAACTAAAACTTTACGCCAGACCACTAATCGTAATACAGAACTACACAGAGAAACTGGTTTAAATGATGATCTTTTAATAAACCTCCTTCTGGTTTCTATTTAGAGAGAGTGCCAGACATTTGCGGCTTTAGAGAGAATGATCTTGATTTTTTTTTCTTTTCAGTGTTGAACATACTTTACCTACATCATTGCTGAGTTTCTGTCTCCTAATGTGAGTATCGATAAACTAAAATATCGACGTCATCGACTTGTTACATATATGCCGTACATATAAGAAAAATAAAGCGTTGCCCAACGAAAAATAAATGTGCGAGAAAGATTATACAGTGAACAATAAATGTAAGATGCATTGTACATTGATTATTAAAATGGTGTTAAATGTACAATGAACTGAGTTTACAAGAAACACTTACCTATACCAGCAGATTCCAGCGCTAATGACACCAAACACAGCTACAGCCGTGCATCCAGCCACGATTGCTGCATCAAAGAAAAGGTTTTATGAAACAACTTTCTAGTATTATGAAAATCTGTCAAACACACATATTACCTATTGCCTATATTACCTATTCATGTTTACGTGTTTATGGTGCTTATAAGTGTGGATATATTATTGCAATAATGGATAATATGATTTGAAAGGAATATATGCATACTTGTATCGCTACATTTTTTTTTTTTTTGGGGGGGGGCACAGAAGTAATACAGTAATAAAATTCTCTTAGAAATGTAATTTCATCAAAATCATGTAATTAGGGTAAGATTGCAATATTGAAACGCTGCTCAGAATGACTTCCATTGTCGAATTATTTTTTCTCATTCAAAGCTTTTCTAAATTCGTCAAAATGATCTGTGGTTTTGTATATTCAACTTTTCATGACATGCAATCTGGAAGACTTGCTTTTTATATAAAAAGTTTTCAGCCTATCGTTATATCTAAACAAAAAGGTCTATCGTATTTGAATCAGATATTTGAGTTAATCAATTTCTATTGTTCGGCAAATACACATAAAACTGTGTTTTACGTTATATACGGTTTTGAGCATGGGCGTATTGCGCCATATACTTTAGTTTATGGTGCCTAATAGCACATTGTTCACACATTTATTATACAGAGCGTCACCGCAAATGGTACTGTAAATGTTTATGACTACTTGATATCGGTTTAGTGATAATAAAATAACATATAATTGCAAGATATCGAAGTAATATGCCTCTTAGTCATAAAATATATAAGTTCATGACAAGAATAACATGAGGGTAAAGATGAGAAACTATTTTACTTATAACAAAATAGTCACTCCAACTAGAAAAGGCAGATATAACATTTATTCTAAGTGTAGGATTAAAAGTTGTGGGGGATATGACTAGGTACATGGAAGTGTAACCCATAAAGCATTGGCACAAAGCAGTGACATTGTTGCTGTTGTTTGCGCCTAGATAAGGATTTGGAAAATGATCATTCTACATTTAATTCTATATCCATAAAGCAGAGCATAGACCTAGATTTCATCCTCCTAAAGCCTGCCTCTCATTGTATGGCTGTGGTTGAAATCGAAAAAAAATATATTTATAAGCAAGTTAGGCAAATGTAACTTTAGGACTACTGTATAATGCAACAACCGGTTAACTACTGTATATCAGTGAGTGCATATTATCAGATCACATCTTGCAAAAGGATATCATATCTTCTCAATTTACAGAAATTAGAAGCTGACATGTTTATGACACTTTGTTTGACTTCATACTTTAAGATAAAGATATATTATGCTGAACCTTAACTAGAAAATAGCATTAGTCTTGTAATCCAGAATTCGTGTAATCATAATCATATTAACCCTGCATGACGTGTGCATTTTGAACTTAAACTTCGAAATGACTTATCATTGTTATCATCATTATTATTATCATTCTTATCACTAATATTGATACTATTATTATTGCTATTTTAATTATCATTTTTGCTATCATTATCATTATCATTATCCTCGTTATTATCATTATTATTATCATTATCATTTTTACTATTATCATTATCATTACTACTATCACCTACTATAGTAATATTATCTATTATTACTATTAGGATTATATAATGATAATAATTATAATTATGATGATACTAATGAGGATGGTAATTATAATTAGTACCATTAGTATTATCATCATCATCATATATACATATACATATACATATATTTATATATATATGTATATATATATATATATATATACATATATATATATATATATATATATATATATATATATATATGTATATATATATATATATTATTATTATTATTATTATTATATATATATATATATATATATATACATATATTCCGTTACTAGTTACGGTTACTATATATATATATATATATATATTTATATATATATATATATATATATATATATATATATATATATATATATATATGTATATATATATATATATATATATATATATATATATATATATATATATACATATATATATATATATATATATATATATATATATATATATATATATATATATATATATATATTAATGAAACGTTAAATCTAAGACAAATACCATATGACTTAGAGGCATACAACAAGCATGAAAATCAATAACTCCACAAAGAAAGATATGTTATTTACATCACAATGTGACACACTCATCAGATTCTTCAGAAGTCAGATTCGTACCTCAATGAACTCAATGCGGAGCCGTACAAGCTACGTCTAATAACAACCAAACTAATACACTACCCACCTACGAAGTATACTCCATCGAGACTCTCTTGCCTCGAGCCTTTATGGTGCTGATAGACGGGACCTCCCTGCTGAACGTGGTTTGGTGAACGGTTCAGGTAGTTCACCTCCTCAGGCTGGGATGTTGCTGCTGGAAGGGACAAAGCACTTTTAGTTTCTTTATAGGTAAAAGAAGCTCCATATCTATTTATCTATTGATCTATCTATATCTGTGTCTATTTCTATACCTGTATATCAATTTTTATAACTGTATATCAATATACATCTATCTATCAATTTATCTGTCAATCTACCTATCTATTTATCTATCTATCTACTCATCTATCACTCTATCTATCCATCTATCGACTTGTTTATCTACATCTATATCTAATCATATGATATCTACGGAACATAATAGATTCAACTCCCCTTCCGTATCCCTAGTAACGAAAAGAACAACCAAACTACCCTTTCTTTTTCCCGATAAAAGAGAAAATCACAATTAATCGCCCTAATACGCTTCTACTAATTGACCAAACCAATTTTTTTCATTAGGAAGTCATTATTGCTGATAACCTTATTATTTTCCTATCACAAGAGGCTCGCAGGGTATTATACCTTTATCAAAGAATCAATTAATAACATTATAAAAGAAAAAAAAAAAGAGGACGAGAGCAAGATTGTGCATGTGTGTGGTACGCGTGGGAGAGAGGGAGAGAGAATAAAAGAGAGAGATAGAGAGAGGGTGAGAAAGAGGGAGAGGGAGGGTGAGAAAGAGGGAGAGAGAGGGAGAGATAGGGAAAGAGAGTAATAGAGAGTAATAGAGAGTGATAGAGAGAGGGAGAGGGAGGATGAGAAAGAGGGAAAGAGAGGGTGAGAAAGAGGGGGAGGGAGGGAGGGAGGGAGGGAGGGAGGGAGGGAGGGAGAGAGAGAGAGAGAGAGAGAGAGAGAGAGAGAGAGAGAGAGAGAGAGAGAGAGAGAGAGAGAGAGAGAGAGAAGAGAGAGAGAGGGAGAGAGAGAGAGAGAGAGAGAGAGAGAGAGAGAGAGAGAGAGAGAGAGAGAGAGAGAGAGAGAGAGAGAAAGAAAGAAAGAAAGAAAGAAAGAAAGAAAGAAAGAAAGAAAGAAAGAGAGAGAGACAGAGAGAGAGAGAGAGACAGAGAAAGAAAGAAAGAGAGAGAGAAAGAGAAAGAGAAAGAGAAAG
>BOPN01002098.1:155000-157500 GCA_017312705.2 Penaeus japonicus | reverse complement strand
CAACATATAATCAGGTATAACGCTGCAGTTTACCAATATCATTCAAGAATAAAAATCACCTCATTTTTCCAGAATATAAATCACAATTACGAACATCGAACAATATTTTAGCTTTTTCAGCGTAACAAAAGAAAATTAATAACCTCTTTGTGGAGAAAATGTATAACCCCGCAGGCAAAAGGACATAATTAGGTAATACATGCAGCATTGTAAACCTCATAAAACTTTCTGTGATTTTAATTCGACCTCATAAAACTTTCAGGAGTGATTATTTTAGTTTAGTTATATTTCAGTTCATGATATTTTAATTCCAACTTTTTTTGATATGGAGGAGGAGAAATTCATTAGTTAAATTGTATATCAATTCACTTTTTTTTGGGGGGTGGGGGTGGGGGGTGGGGGGTTGTTTTGACATTTGTTGATTCAATTCAATAGATTTTTTTCCTTTCTTTTCCATATTTTTGGGTTGGTAACATCATTTTCCCTTTATAAGCCATATGCTCTTCCTCATTTTTTCTTTTATAATTACATTAAATATATTCCATGGCGTTATCAAGAGACCTCACATAGCAATGCTCTTTTAAGATCAGCAGTTTCAGATTGAAATGGCAGTCGGTTTTGTTTAAATAACAACTTTGAATAATCATGGTTATCCATAGCGATCGGGTCGGATATGCTATCATAATGCGGAATTAATTTACTCTCTGCTGCACGATTACACACACACACACACACACACACACACACACACACACACATATATATATGTATATATATATATTTATTTATATATATATATACATATCTATCTATCTATCTATGTGTGTGTGTGTGTGTAGATATGTGTATATATACATGTGCGTGAGTGTGATGACACATCTATTACCATTAAACAGTACCGCGTCCCCATCCTTCATCCCACCGAACCCATTCTACAGACATTCCTTTTTTTCCTGACGATCTCAGCTCCGGTGCTGACTCCCACCCATTCTCTGCCTCACTCTGAGAACCGCCGACACTGTAACACTGGTATAGGAACTGAGGCGGGTACAGACAGCTGTTACAGTGTGTGTGTGTGTGTGTGTGTGTGTGTGTGTGTGTGTGTGTGTGTGTGTGTGTGTGTGTGTGTGTGCATTCACAGAAACACATGCATACGTTCATACTCATTGCACTTGCATATCGACGGCCAAAACACTGCGCCAATGAAATTGCTGTCTATAGGATCACAAACAATTTAGTGATATGCCAGACATTTGGCATGTCGCAAAATAAATACCAGCTATTTCAAAAGATACGCTTGGGAAATACGCTAAATGAAAAACGACGGCATTGTGAGTGAATTAATGATTTTAAGGGCAAAGACTTTGACAGTCGTTTTTCCTTTTCAGACACAAAATGAAAAGACTTGATAGTCATCCGTTGCTTCATTGACAACATGAGAATTCATTTTATATTGCATTGAAATATTTCACAGCAAAAGATTTTTTTAAAAATCGCATGGGACCGTTATCATATAAGAGATTAAGAGGACTGTCAACTGTTGAATGTCCTTATTAGTTGTTCAACCAACAAAAATACCAAGATCCTTCCATCCTTCGAAAATATAGATAATACAGCTGTTCAATTCCATCATTGGTCTAAATCAACTACGATCCTATATCTGTATTCTTTCAGGTTAGATAGAATCAAAATAATCAAGTTTCGATTTCAAATTCCGTAACCAACTTAGCCAGAATTTGGCCGTTCTTTAAAATATCGAAGCAATTCCGGTAATTTGAAAGTTTTAGCCCGTTTCTTCGCATAAATATCTGGAATTTCCATTGGCTATTTCATGACATTGGACCAGAAAATATTAAGCCGTTTGGATACGCCGTCGGTCCATTTTGCTGTGAGTTAATGTCATCGTAGAGCAATTTGTCTGCATCGGAGCACCATAATGTATTCGGTTTTCATTTTAAACTTTATCGGTATTCAAACCACGAAAGCTTGATGAAAAAAAACAACAAGGAACGATGAGAATTTTCCAATAGATAATAATCAGCAAGCGTTGTTTTGCTAGACGTCGCCATCTACAGAATGCGCCATATTAACCCTCATATCCTCAGTGGCATCCTTACGAAAATGGATAAAAAAAGAGAAAAAACAGAAGGAATTTGGCTGTAAAAGAACTAGACATTCCTTCCATCCTGTTGCATTCCATGTTACGAAGATATTACATAAGCAACCTATATTTATCCTGCATATCGGATGGCGTTGTCCGAGAAAAGCCATTCCGTTCAAGCTGATGTTCCATATTTCATTGATTATATTACGGGCAAAATAGGGTCTCAACTTTTGTTTATTTGTAGAATAAGCGAGTTTCACTTTTTTTTTAGAGTAGAGCAGAACACGTAGAATCGTCCTTATTTTTGTTTACAAGAATCTATTCAAGACGTTGCAAGTTGCAATTAGAGACGATATCTGAAATTCGTTAGTACAAGCAACACGGAAATAGACAGCC
>BOPN01002098.1:122500-125000 GCA_017312705.2 Penaeus japonicus | reverse complement strand
AAAGGGCGGAGTTTCTTAGAAAAGGCGGTGCCTAATCAAGAAGGCGTGGCGTGATAAAGAGGCAAGTTATCTGAGTGTGTATGTGTGTCTGTGTGTACGTGTGTATATGTAATGTGTAATGTATATATGACGTCACAGTGGAAGCTCCATGTGAATAGAGAGATAGATAGATAGATAGATAGATAGATAGATAGGTAGGTAGATAGATAGAAAGAAAGAAAGATAGACAGAAAGATAGATAAGATAGATAGATAGATGAATAGATAGATTAATAGATAAACAGATAGGTAGATTAAATGAATAGGCAGCTAGATAGATAGACAGAGATTTATAAACTGAACGCACGTCTACAGATTCCTATTCTATAAACACTCCTCTCACATTCCCAGATCGTGTTCCCGGCACCCAGGTCATTCCGTATGCCGAGGAAGAAGAGGCATTTGTGTGTGGGGGAGTGAAGGCATCCAGAGACCGTGGCAGTGGGTGTCAGTGCATGGGATTTATATGCCCCTCTGAATGCCTTGCGCTAACGTTGGTGTGTTGGAGGAAATGTTGTGGGAGGTGGGGGGTTAGTTTTTGTGTGGGGAGGGAGGGGGGGGGGGATTGGTTGTTGGGGGTGGTGGCTTGGTGCAGCTTTGTGGGTTTGATGGTTGGGACTGAGGTTGGGAGTGGTTGCGGGAGTTTTTCGTGGGTTGAGGATGTGTTGGTGTGAGTTGGTGTAAATTGGTGTAGGTAGTGTAGCCTGGAGTATGGATGGTGGGTTAATGTGCCTTAGTGACTTGGGTGTGGCTTAAGATGACTTTGTGGGTTAGGATGATTCATTGGATTAGTATGGCATTATTGGATTAGTGAGTCTACAAGCTTTGTGTCGGGTAAATAGTTAGTGTGAGGGATTGTGTCTGTCTCTCGGAAAAGAAGCGTTTGTATGTGTGTAAGGACGTGACTGCGGGACCTAGACTTTTTTCTCTTGTCATCATCCGGCCTGAAATTCCTACGATTCCACGAAATAAGAAATTCCGTCAACACCATTCAGCATTTCCCAACACTTCAGATTCCCCGCGGAGCTTTAAACATGTAGATTTGCATAATGGCTAAATAATGACAGCAAAAATACGACATTACTTGACGTCAATCCCTGTCTTTTTTTTCCTTTCTCTCTAACCAGAATGCGATTATTACTTTCATATAACCCTTTACGTAAATGTATCAATAAGGGCTGCATGAGATTATATAAACAATGAGGGGGAAAATCCTAAAGATATTTTTTCCTGTGAGAAAATGAATAGGATGTGGGAACAGTTTCTTTTTTCTCTTTCTCTCTCTTTTCGTTTCTTTTTTTTCTTTATTTTGAGGGACGGATTTGCCTGATTGAAGATGGTAGAAATAGCATATTTCTTTCTTTCGTTTTCTATCCTTTCATTCCCTCCATATCTATTTGTCTCCCCTCTCTCAAACTCTCACTCCCTCTTTCTCTCTTAATCTTTCTCTTCTCTCCAGCTCCCAGTCCTTCTTTCTCTCCTAATCTCCCTCTCTCTCTCTCTCTCTCTCTCTCTCTCTCTCTCTCTCTCTCTCTCTCTGGAATCTTTTCTCTCTATCTATTTGTCTCTTACTTTCTCACTCTCTCTTTATCTCACTCTCTTCCTCACTCTCCAACTATAATAATCTCTTTTTCTTTTATTTCTCCCTCTCCTTTCTTTCTTCCTTTCTCACTCTCTCTCTCTTCCTCATCCTCTCCCTCTCCCTCCCTTTTCCGTCTCTCCCACTCTCACTTTCACTCTCACAATCTTGATGAAACAGCTGATATTAACTTTCCTTCCCCCCTCCCTTCCCTTCCCATCCCATCCTACCCCCTCCCCCATCTCCCTCCCCTCCCCCACTTCATCCATCCAATCAAACTCACAAATCATTCTATGCACAAGACTTTTTAATCAGAACCAGCAGAGTGGAAAAAGGGGGTGGAGGGGGAATGTTGGGGAGGGGAGGGGGAAGGGGGAAGGGAAGGGGTGTGGATGGAGGCAGGAATTAAGTGAGATTTGCCTATTCTTTTGTTGTTGTTGTTGTTGTTGTTGTTTCCTTCCTGACTCCATTCATTTTCTTTGTTTGCTTTGCATCTTTTCCTTTTGTTTCAAGTCTTCTATTCTTATTATCTTATTCTTCTCTTTTCTTTTTCTTTCTTTCCTCCCTTTCATCCTCTTATTCCATTTCCTCCTCCTCCTCCTCCTCTTCTTTTACTTCTTCATCTTCTCTCCTCTCTTTCTTCCCTACTCTATCATTCAATTCATTTTGACATTTGAAATCTTATGACAACAGCGTACTACGGCTGTAAAATTCCCATTCCCATTTCCTATTCCCTTTCCAATTCCTAGTCCCTCTCACCTCCCCATGCCTGCCAATTTTCCTGTTTATAGACTGATTGATTGATCGATTTTTTCTAAAGACAATACATCTTGGTAATGATGTGAGGCTGTGTGTGTGTGTGTGTATGGGGTGGGGGGGATGC
>BOPN01002098.1:100000-102500 GCA_017312705.2 Penaeus japonicus | reverse complement strand
TAATCATCATCGTTATCATTATCACCCTTATCATTAGCGTTATCATTAGCATCATCACTATTATCAATACCTTCACAAAAAAACGGAAAATAGGAATGAAAATCTAAATGAAATAAATATACCATTATGAAACCATTTTTCTCAGTAAAATTATATATGAAAATAATTACAGGCCAAGTTGAGGTGGGGGGGGGGGGAGCGGAGAAGAGCGGCGTTGCGTTAGGGAGTATATAAGGGAAGGAGAGAGGGGGGGATAAAGAGGGGGAGAGGGAGGGAGAGAGGGGGAGAGAGAGAGGGGGAGAGAGAGGGGGAGAGAGAGGGAGAGAGAGAGAGAGAGAGAGAGAGAGAGAGAGAGAGAGAGAGAGAGAGAGAGAGAGAGAGAGAGAGAGAGAGAGAGAGAGAGAGAGAGAGAGGGAAAGAGAGGAAGAAAAGAGAGAGAGAGAGTTGAAGAAGAGGGAGGCAAAGATCAAAACAAAGATGAGAAAAGAAAGAGACAAGACGAAAAAAAGAGCAGGGAGAGAAAAAAAAAGAGACAAAGAAAGTGCGAAAGAGGAGGGAGTCGCAAGGAAAGGAGGGTAAAGGAGGGAGGGGGGGGGGGGGTAAAGCTATTTCAATGACGTCATTTCGCAGGTAAAGAGGCTCACCGGCTGGTCTGCTTGATGCATGACTTCACCGGCTGCGTGTTACAGTTATAAGCATGAATGATGTTTCTTTCAAGGTCCGCCCACGCAGCCGCTCGTGGTGGTGGGAGGTGGGGAAGGGGGGAGGGGGGAGGAGAGGGGGATTGAGGGCTTAGAGGGAAGATGGGAGAGAGGGGGAAAGAGAGGGTGGGGGAAGGGAGGGGGAAGGGAGAGAGAGAGGGGAAGGGGGGAGGAGGAAGGTAAGAGAGGGAGAGGAAAGTAGGGGAGCAAGATGTGTGCGTGTGTGTGAGAGAGAGAAAGAGAGAGAGAGAGAGAGAGAGAGAGAGAGAGAGAGAGAGAGAGAGAGAGAGAGAGAGAGAGAGAGAGAGAGAGAGAGAGAGAGAGAGAGAGAGAGAGAGAGAGAGAGAGAGAGAGAGAGAGAGAGAGAGAGAGAGAGAGAGAGAGAGAGAGAGAGAGAGAGAGAGAGAGAGAGAGAGAGAGAGAGAGAGAGAGAAAGAGAGAGAGACAGAGAGAGAGAGAGAGAGACAGAGACAGAGAGTCAGACAGACAGCCACCCAGAGGGAAAAGGATGGAAAGATAGAAAGAGAAAGAAATAAAAAAAGAAAAAAAAACACGAGCGCCGTCTTCTCGAGGACAATCTGGAACAACCCAAAATTATGATATTACTGATACTAATAACGTATTACATTACAGGGCGGCCATTAAGTGTGTCACAGGAGAACAAGTAGGAAGTATTTCACCGCCTAATATAAACCTGCCATAAGCCTACCGAGTGGAGGGCTGCCTACGCCACAC
This sequence comes from Penaeus japonicus, assembly GCA_017312705.2. Classification (NCBI taxonomy): domain Eukaryota; kingdom Metazoa; phylum Arthropoda; class Malacostraca; order Decapoda; family Penaeidae; genus Penaeus; species Penaeus japonicus. The sequence continues at coordinate 101,064 of BOPN01002098.1, read as the reverse complement.
AAAGCCTTGTCATTGTACGGACCGTTACATCTCTCTCTCACTCTCATTCTTATTCTTATTCTTATTCTTATTCTTATTCTTATTCTTATTCTTATTCTTATTCTTATTCTTATTCTTATTCTTATTCTTATTCTTATTCTTATTCTTATTCTTATTCTTATTCTTATTCTTATTCTTATTCTTATTCTTATTCTTATTCTTGTTCTTGTTCTTGTTCTTGTTCTTGTTCTTATTCTTATTCTTATTCTCTCTCTCTCTCTCCCTCTCTCTCTCTCCCTCTCTCTTTCTCCCTCTCCTTCTCTCTCTCCTTCTCTCTCTCCTTCTCTCTCTCCTTCTCTCTCCCCTTCTCTCTCCCCCCTCTCTCTCTCCCCCTCTCTCTCCCCCCCTTCTCTCTCTCTCTTTCTCTTTCTCTCTCTCTCCTCTCCTCCTCCTCTCCCTCCTCCTTACCCTTGTCCTTTCCCTCGTCCTTTCCCTCCTCCTTTCCTTCCTCCTTTCCTTCCTCCTTTCCCTCTCCCATCTTTCCCTCTCCCTCCTCCTTTCCCTCTCCCTCCTCCTCTCCTTATTCCTCTTCCTCTTCCTCTCCCTCTCCCTCTTCTGCTCCTTCTCCCTGTCGTTTTCCTCCTCCTGCCACTTCTCCTTCTCTCTCGTCTTCTCCCTATTCCTCTTCCTCTCCCTCTCCCTCTCCCTCCTCCTCTCCCTCTTCCTCTTCTGCTCCTTCTCCCTGTCCTTTTCCTCCTCCTTCCACGTCTCCCTCTCCCTCCACACGCACAAGCATATATGTATATTGATTTTTCTTTTAAGAAATTTCTAAAGGACGTAGCACACGTGCGTCTCTTCCTTACAGCTAAGAGTGCCGTCTGATACTCTTACCCTCTTCCTCCCTCTTTCATCCTACTTCTAGCCCTTTCTTATCATTATCCCCTCTCTCCTTTTCTGCCTTTCTATCCGATTATGAGGTAAAATTCATCAAAGGCGATAAGGCTTTCAGTTCTTGAGAGGGATAATAACGAAGGAGAGGAATAGAGATAGAGACAATAGATAGATATAGAATACGAGAGAAAATA
>BOPN01002098.1:87500-90000 GCA_017312705.2 Penaeus japonicus | reverse complement strand
GCACATAATCACTTGGAGATATGCGAACGTGAACCCACAATATCACAGGTACACAGACACAGACACAGACAAAGACAAAGACATACACACACGCATACGCACACACACACACAAACACAAACACACAAACATACACAACAGACAAGCAATCAAACAAACACGAACACAAACTTACGCTCCCCTGCAGAATGGAACAAACGGTTATATCACAAAAACAATGATTACGTAATCAGAAAGGAGTCCTCGATAAAACACTGAAACAAACGCCATTAGAACATCCTCTCATAGCGGCCATCAACTCATTTCCTCTGCCGTTCAAATCACGGTCATTTCCATGTAATGAATTCATTCGCTGTGCTGTAAACTTACAAAGAAACAAAAAAACAAAACACAAACGTTTTAAAGTAACAAATAAAATAGAAATAGCTATCGATGTAAATTTCCGTTTCCATGCTCCTCTGCCTTAATATACGAGTATCATATAATGCGGAGGAATTTATGCAATTTCTTGACTCTAAACAGCAATATTCCGTATGAATAATTCAATATGATGTAAATTTTCTCATGCGAGTTTTAATGGATCTGGGAGAGAAGTGCACCTGACTCTCTACCGGTGGAAATTATACATATATGTACTTTATGTGGGCAATTAGCTAACAGAAAAAAATGGGGTCATATCTCCCTCTATTTCTTGTTTAATATCTCGGTTGTTTTTTATGTCTATCTTTCTTTCTGGATGTGTGATTTGTTTTCTCTGTATTTTTTTTTTTTCATTTCCCTGTCTCTCTCCATTATCTGTCTCTCTTTCTTCTTTATCTGCTTCTCTTTCTTTTTTTCTGTCTCTTTCCTCTTCATCGGCCTTTATTTCAATTTATGTATCCTTCTGACTGTCTATCATTCATTTACCTATTCTCCTCTTCTCTTCTCCCTCTCCCTCTCTCCCTTTCCCTCCTTCCCTCAGTTCTTCTCCCTCTCTCCCTATCTCTTTCCCTCCCTATATCCTCCCCACTCTCCTTCATTTCCTTCTTTTTCTCCCTTTCTCATTCTCTCAATATCGCTTTCCCTACCTATCTCTCTCACTCTCATTTCCTCCCTCCCTCCTTTATCATTCTCTCCCTTCCTTTATCAGCCCAATTCGCTAACAACATGCGGGTATTAGCATTTAAATCTACTAATACACGAATGAACACCTCAGACCCTAAATTTAGTAACATGTGTGTGTCCTTCGCTCTATTAACCTCTTTCCTTCGCCCTTAACGAGTTTACGGGAAAGGGGACAGTTGAAGAGAGGAAGGGAGGAAGGGAGAGAAGTAGGGGGCGGGGAGAGAGAGAGCGAGAGAGCGAGCGAGAGAGAGAGAGAGAGAGAGAGAGAGAGAGAGAGAGAGAGAGAGAGAGAGAGAGAGAGAGAGAGAGAGAGAGAGAGAAAGAAAGAGAGAGAGAGCGAGAGAGAGAGAGGTGGGGATAGGGAAAAAATGCCTAAAACAAGTAGAAAAGAAGAGAAAAGACAAAAATGGAAAAATATAAATGAAGATGAAATTTAATAAATTACTACAACGAAGGGGAAAAATGTCAGGAGAACTTCAGGTGGGTGAATCACGTTTGATTATTACCGCTTCTGGAAGTAAGTGACATTTACGCCTTCTTATCTTATCTCTGCCGCCACTCCAACGGCACCTCTCTCTGCCCCCCACCCCCTCTTCCTCCGATACCCTCTGCTTTAGTCTGTTTCTCTCGCTCTCGGCTTCTCTTCCTCCCTCTCTCTCTCTCTCTCTCTCTCTCTTTCTCTCTCTCTCTCTCTCTCTCTCTCTCTCTCTCTCTCTCTCTCTCTTTCTCTCTCTCTCTCTCTCTCTCTCTCTCTCTCTCTCTCTCTCTCTCTCTCTCTCTATATATATATATATATATATATATATATATATATATATATATATATATATATATATGTATATATATATATATATATATATATATATATATATATATATATATATATATATATATCCTTCCCTTCATTCCTCCACCATCATATTTCCTTCCCTCCTTCCTGCTCCCTCCTTTTCCCTACGGTTTTCTTCCGTCCGTCCCTTCCCATGTCCCTCTCTCTCTCCCTTCCTCCCTCCCTCCCTCTTATCCTCCCTCCCTCTCTACCTCCCTTTCATCCTCCCATCCTCCCTCCCTTCTTCCTTCGAACTAACCTTCCCACCTTCCGCCTCCCTCACACCTCCCTCTCCATTCCTCCATTTCCCCCCTCCTCCACCCCTCCCTTCCTCACCCCCGTCTCACTCGTAGGCGTCAATCTCACTCCCTAAGGGCATGACCGCTCATGCTAGAAGGTCAAAGGTCGAAACATAATACATTAGTTTAATCTCTTTTTCTATTTCTTTTTCTTATTGTATAAGGTTAGCTGATGAAACTCGGAGTAGGTGGGAGGCTGAGGAATGATGATGAGGATAATGAGTGAAATAGGAAAGATGGTGATAGGGTCTCATGGTGATATGGGTGT
>BOPN01002098.1:67500-70000 GCA_017312705.2 Penaeus japonicus | reverse complement strand
AATGAAAAAAAACAAAAGATGAGTGAAAGTAAGAGGGGTGAAATAAGGAAAAACAAAACCGGAAAGGAGGGGAAAACAAAGTGAAAATAAAGAAGAAAGTGACTAAATAAAAACAAAGAAAGAAAACAACAGTATTACTACACCACGTACGATACCCACGCATAATAAAATAAGTAACACCCCCAAAAAATCAAATCCAAACAAGAAACAAATAAAAACACAACTACTCACCACAAAAAAAAAAAAAAAAATCAAATCCGACACACTAAAATAAAGAAGCCTAAAGAACAGCCGTCGTTGACCAAAGCAACCACGAACTTCCAGAACAATCTCTGCGCCCGGATTCACAACGCGAGCCGGATTTAACGCCGAGACACCGTAGGGAGAATAGCTAACGTCAGCTGATCAGGGCTTCCGATGGGGTCTATTTCCAGCTGGGAATAATGTGATCTTGGGTGTTTATTTTGAGAGTCGGGGGGGAAGGGGAGGGGGTTCTGGTTTGTTTCTGTTTTGTGTGTATCTTGTGTTTTGTTTTGTTTTTTGTTTTATTTTTGTTTCTTTGTGCTTTGTTTTATTGTTTTTTTGTTTTGTTTTGTTTGAGTTTGTTTTGTTTTTGTTTTATTTTGTTTATTTGTGCTTTGTTTTATTGTTTGTTTGTGTTTTGTTTTTGTTTGAGTTTGTTTTGTTTTTGTTTTATTTTTGTTTCTTAGAACTTTTGTTTTGTAAGAGGAGGACGTGCAGGAGGAGTGGGAGGAAGAGGAGGAGAAGGAGGGAGAGAGGGAGGGGAAGAGGAGGAGAAGGAGGGAGAGAGGGAGGGGAAGAGGAGGAGGAGGAGTGGGAGGAAGAGGGTTGTATGACAGGAGTTATGTGTGCCATATATGCAACGAGAAAAGTAATGAAAGAGCGAAAAAGAGACAATGCGAGCGAGAATATGGAGAGAGAGAGAGAGACAGAGAGAAACAGAAAGACAGAGACAGAGAAAGAAAGCGAGACAGACAGACAAAAAAACAGACATGCAATCCAAAATAGAAAAAAGAGAACGAAAGCAAGGCTAAGAGACACATAATTTTGTGCAACTCAATGTACATTGCGAAGAGGCAGGACGAGTCTCTTCCAGTCTAGACGGAGCCCTGGCAAAGCCCCAAAATCTAATACCCTGCCCTTCTTTCCCCTCCTTCCCTCTTCCCCTTTCCTCCCTTCCCTTCTTCCTTCTTCCTTCTTCCCTTCGACACCCCTCCCCTTATCCTCCCCCTCTTCCCCCACTACCCCCCCTGTCTTTCCTTTACCCCCTCCCCTCTGCTTCATGCTCGCTTCAGACAAGATAAATCTCTTGCTTTCCGCAAATCCACGATTTTGTATTTGTCATTTTTTTCTTTTTCTTTTGTATTGCCGTCTTTGCATCGACATAGTGGGAGGCGAACGGCGAAGGAGAGAAAGGATTTGGAAGATGGGAAGGAAAAATGAGGAAAAGAGATGGCGAAGAGAGAAAAAGAGAAAGAAAGAAAGAAAGAAAGAAAGAGATAGAAAGACAGAAAGAGACAGACAGGCATACAAACAGACTGACAAATAAACAAACATACAAACCGAGAAACCCACAAACATGCACAGACACAAAGCGCAAAACACAAAATCAGACACAGTCGTTCAAATAGACAGACAGACAGCGGATGAGTGACAGCGCCGTCGTCCCCGCAACTCAGACAACGCCAGATTTTCTTTTAAAAGTTCTCTAAGGCCTAAAAATTCTTCCGCTCCTTGAACAATGTTTACAAAAAGAGAATCAACAATTTAGGCATTTTTACGTGGAATAAATTGTATGTTTTTGTTTGACTGTCTTTCCTTTTCTTTCTTTATCTTTATTTTCTTCTCTCTTTCTTAAAAAACAAATTATGGTAATAATAAACACCATCACCATCTTCATTCTCATCCTCATTATCCATATCCTTATCCTCATCCTAATCATCAGCAACAGCACAATCTCTTCTCTTTTCCTTATCTCCTCCTCTTCTTTTTTCCTACTTCCTTCTCCCTCCTCCTCATTCCCATTCTTTCATGAGAAGAAAAGTCATTAGATCTTGTGGTGGAAAAATGTAATGACGAAGTGAGTATATTAAAAAAAAACGACGTTAATGATGATTTTTTTTTATCTCTCTCGATTACTCACTTTCTTTTCAATCTAATCTATTTTTATCTCTATCTTTCTCTCGTTGTCTATCAATCTATTTATATATCTCTTACTCCTCTCTCTCTCTTATTTTTTTCTGTCTCTCTCTTACACTTTCTCTTTCTCTTCGTTCTCATGTACATCACTTTGCTCCATTTCCCATATCCTACCCCCTCTCCCTCCCCTCTTCCTTCTCCCCCCCCCCCCTCACCCCAAGTTGTCGCTGTATATCTCTGTTGTAAAAAAGTGACCTGAAATTACCATCATGCTTTTATTCAGGTCTTGCTTCATGGTCTAGGTTTCATGTTCATAAGGTATATATTCCTTTACGATGTG
>BOPN01002098.1:47500-57500 GCA_017312705.2 Penaeus japonicus | reverse complement strand
CTTATCATTATCTCATTGTTCTTCTTCTCCTCCTTTTACCTCCTCCCTCTTTCTCTCACTCCAACCCTCTTTCCTCATCATCCTCCGCCACTTTTCCCTCCTGCCTCCTTCTCCTCTCCCTCCCTTTTCCTCCTCCGCATTTTAACATAAATACCTCTACGATCTCCTTTTTCCACTCCAGAATTCCACAGTCCTTCCACAAGCCCACAAGTCTCGCCCAGTTAGCCCAAGAACCTGATATTTCTTCGACAGGAGCTCGCCTGGCTCAGCCAATCAACGAGCTGCACATTCCTGTGGTCGCCGAGAAATGGACCAATCAGGGCGCTTGCCATTCCTTCGGCTATGGAGCTTCGACCAATCAGAGCGCTTGACATGCCTTCGGCGATGGAGTACCGACCAATCAGAGGTGATTCTTTTTTGAGTTCATGCTTGCCTGGAAACTACAGATTTTATGATGTCTTGATTATCTTCTTTTATTATAATTCCGAGGGAAATCGCTGCATCATTTTGTCTACATAAAAGGTTAGGGTTGCAAATTTACCGATAGGCCATTTGTCAGCCCGCCCGTAAATCCGGAATAATCGTTGGTCCTCGTGCCTCGACCATGATTTCAGCTTAACTTTTTTTGTTTGTTTGTTTTCATGATCTCGTTGTTTTTCTTGTTATTTTGCTTTGCTTCCGTCCTTCTCCTTCACCACCTCCTCCTTATTCCCCTTTCCTTTCTCTTTCTGCTGCTTCTCCTGTTTCTACTATTGCAAATATTACTATTACTACTGGTACTATTATAAGTATTATGATAATGGTTATTACGATTAGCTTTTAACCTCTCCCTGTTTTATTCTCATATAGATCTATCATTCTTCATATTCATCCTTTAAACCTTCCCATCTACAAAAAAATAAAAAAATAAATAGTATAAAAAAGGCTATCAAGTTAATTACATTCTGATTCCCAAAAGTGATTTCAACAGAACCGATTTTTTTTTCCCGAGAAGGGGGTAAAAGTTTCGAAAAAAATAAGGAGAGAATTATCTTAATTAGAGTGGTAAACTTAGGTCTAAATATAGCGTGAGACATTTAGGGTCATTCAAGAAGTAATTAATGGCGGTCTTTTAAATTCCTCCTTTCCTTAACTGATTTTCTCTCTTTTTTTTTTTTTTTTTTTTACTGTATTCGACTTTTTTTCTTTCTTGGGTTTTTAATCCTTTTTCTTTCTTTTGTTTTTTATCTATTTTTCCCCCTTTCCTTCTCCCTCTCTCTCTCTCTCTCTCTCTCTTTCTATTTCTCAAACAAAATGGTCTATAAAGGGGAGATGAAAAAAGGACAAAGAAATAAAAAGAAAAAAACAGAAAGATAGAAAAATCAACGCATCAAGTCGGAAAATGACGAGAAGAGAAAAAAATGGATAAAGAAGGGAAGAGGGAGAAAGAAGAATAGATAACGAAGGTGAGGCGAAGAGACTGAGGAAGGAGAGTAATGAATAAGGAAGGGGAGAATGAAGGAGAGAGGGGGAGGCAAAGTGAAGCAGAGAGAAGAGGAAAGTATAAGGAAGAGAAAGTGTGAGAAGAGGAATAAATAAGACGAATGAAGGGAGGAAACGGAGGAATGAGGCAAGAAAGGAAAGGAAGGAAGATCTATCGGGTTGAAATTAGGCTAAATCTGGAAGCGAAGTTTATGAGATTCCTAAATCGAAGCTTTTATGTATCTTGCAATGTTGTACGTTCGTAAGTTCGCGTGAGGGGGCGTGGGGGCGTGCGAGCTCGAGAGCGAATGTATGTTCATGTATGTGTAAGGAGGTGGAGGGAGGAAAAGGAGAAGGGGGAGGTTGAGGTTTAGGGGGGCAGGAAGAGGAGGAGGAGGAGGAGGAGAAGGAGAAGGAGAAGGAGAAGGAGAAGGAGAAGGAGAAGGAGAAGGAGAAGGAGAAGGAGAAGAAGAAGAAGAAGAAGAAGAAGAAGAAGGAGAAGAAGGAGAAGAAGAAGAAGATGAGGAGGAGAAAAACGAAACCGAGGCAGAGACGGAAGAAGAGCAGGGGAATGAAGAGGAGGAAGAAGAGGGTGAAGATTAAGAGGAGGAGAAACATGAACAGGAGGTAGATACAGAAAAAAGAGGAAACGTAGGAAAAGAGGGAAGAAAAGTTTAAAGCAAAGTAAAACATTAAATATCAATATAAGTCCGATGAGGCAGAAGAAGAAAAACCCGAAGAGGAAAAACAAAAGAAAGCAAGAAAAGTGAAGCGAAAAATAGGAGGAGGAAGAGAACGAAAAAGTGAAAGCAAAAAAAAAATGATTCCGAAGGCAAGAAGGCAATAAAAGTGAGAGAAAAAATAACAGAAGGAGCGTCAGAAAATAATAAAAGAGATGTTACAAGGAACAAAATGACGAGACCATTATGTAAAGACGGCCAAGACAGAGATGTGTTTACTTGAAGGGAGTGGGGAAGGAGGAGCGGGAAGGGGGAAGGAGGAAGAGGAGAAGGAAGATGAAGGAGGAGGAAGAGGAGAAGGGAGGAGGAATAGGAGGAGAAGGACGAGAAGTAGAAGAAAGAGGAGGAGGAGGAAGAAAAGTAGAAGAAAGAGGAGGAGGAGGATGACGACGACGAGGAGGAGAAAAAGGACGAGGAGGAGGAGAAAAAGGACTATTAGGAGAAGGAGGAGAGGGAAAACAGAAGAGAGGAGAAAAGGGTAGAGGGAAAAAGATAGATAAGGAGAAGAAAGAAGAAGAGGAACATAGGAGAGGAATATAACAAGAAAGGAACATAGGGAGAGGTAGAAAATAAATAAATATAACAGGGAGATAAAAAAAATAAAAAAAACATAAACTGAGAGGAGAAAGAGAAATAGGGAACCAGCGGAACGAGGAGAAGGAATAAGAGAGGAGAGGTGACGGGGAAGGGTAGAGAAGAGGAAGGAGGCACAGAGAACGTTACTGTCAAGCCGCAGGAAAATGATGCGTCGAGAAGGCAATAGATTCTCCTCCGGACTTTCTTGGAAGACGCTGGGAGTCCTCAAGGGTCCTCAAGGAGGTGTAAGGTGTCGGTGATGCTTTTAAAAATATAATTAGGAGCTTACTACGTGATGGACGCGTAGACCGAACGAAAAAAAAAACTAACGAACCTGAAGACGATGGTACATGATATGAGGAAGGTATCACATGAAATTTAATCACTCTTATATAAACTGAAGTCGATGTTACATGGTGTGAGTAGGTCGATGATTCACGATATGAAGTCGATATGACGTGATATAAAGTCGATTTTATATGAAATGAGGGTGATTTTACTTGAAATGAAGTCAATATGACATGAAATAAAGTCAATTTCAAATGAAATGAGGGTGATTTTACTTTAAAAGAAGACGATATAACATGAAATGAAGTCGATTTTATATGAGATGAAGGCGATTTTACTTGAGACAAAGTCGATATTATGTAAGATGAAGTCAGTAGAACATAATGAAGTCGATCTAACTTGAAATAAAAGCGAAATTACATAAAACGAAAGCGATATCATATATAACGAAGTCAATATGATATGAAATCAAATCAACACGACATGAAATGAAGATGATCCGACATGAACCAAACACGAGACTACACGAAATCAAGACGCTATCCTCTGAAAACGAAGACGATATTACCTGCGAAACGCCCTTTGCATTAATCTGTGATCTCTTCATCCTATTAACTTGGTGTTTGCAGGCAAGTTACTTACTGATTATGCTGAAGGTAATGGTGAATTTGGCCGATGTATTTAAGGAATAGGGCAGCGAGGAAGCCGTCAAGGGAATGATGGAAGGAGGTCAGGTGTCAGTTACGAGTTGTTCGATGTCAGGGAGTTTGGGGTTTGCTCTAGAAAGTCGATGGGATGGGATGGGATGAAGAGAAGGGGGAGAGGGTGGGAGGGAGAGTGGGAGGGAAGGAGGGAAGGAGGTAGGACAAGAGAGAGAGAGAGAGAGAGAGAGAGAGAGAGAGAGAGAGAGAGAGAGAGAGAGAGAGAGAGAGAGAGAGAGAGAGGGGGGGGGGGAGAAAGAGAACGAGACAGACAGAGAAAGAGACAGAAAGACTAAAAAAAAAGAAAGAGAGAAGAGTGAATTACAAATTACGATAAAAGCACAGACAGACACAAAACAGCCTAGACAGCAAGAGTCTCCCTCCTACCGTAATCCCACGGCCTCCCTCTCCCTCTGTCCAAATTTCAGCCCCTCCTCAGTCTCCGCAAATTCCGCGAAGTGCCTATAGGGAGGACGCTCTTTCTCTCTATATATCTTTTCTTGCTCAATTTCTTATATTTTCTCTTGCGTATTCTTTTCTTTCCCATTTCTCTTATATTCTCTCTTTTCTTCATTTTTTATATTCTCTTCCGTGCACTCTTTTCATCTCTTTTTTTTCTTTCTCACTATTAAAAACTCCTGTCATTCTGTCTCACTTCTTCCTTACATTTTTATATTCTCTCTCACATTCTTTCTTCCTCCCTCACTTTTTAAATTCTCTCTCACTCACCTACCTCTTCCTCACGCATTTATTTATTCTCTCACTCTTCCCTTCCCCACTTTCTTTCATACATACCCCGGCCCCCTTCTTTATATTCTTTTCTGCCCGTCTTTTCGAAGTGAGGAGGAGGTCGAATCCCATTCCCTTCCACCCAGTCGAGGACTTGTGAAAGGAAAGAGGAGAGTTCGAACAGCCTGTATTTCCACATGCGAGGGGAACGAAGGGCTTGGTCGCCATTGTGTGTGAACGGTGGGTGGGTGGGCGGGTGGGTGGGTGGGTGAGGGAGTCGGGGATTCGAAGAAGTACAGTGGATTATTCTTTGCTGTTAGTGCTTTGTGTTCTTTGCACGAAAATGCTTTGATGGCTGATGTTGTTTCCTTTGTTTTTGTTATCGTTCTTATTCTTGGTGTCTTGGGGATATATCGTGTGTGGGCGTGGAGAAAAGAGATAAGTGAGATTGAGGGAATGATACAAAGGGAGAGAATGAGAGAAAGACGATACAAAGAGAGAGAGGGAGGGGGAGAGGCAGAGAAAGACACAGAGGGAAAGAGAGTGAGAGCAAGAGAGAGAGTGAGTGGGTGAGAGAAAGAGTGAGATAGCGAGAGCGAGAGTGTGAGAAAGAGAGGCCATGACCGAAACAAAAATAAGAAAATGACAAGTATCAATTCAGTTAAATTCACACCTAGTCCCACCTCATCGGGAAATTTAACCAACTACTACCATAACTGAATCCCCATGAAATCCCGATCCCGTGAAATTTAAACCATTTCTACCATAACTGAATCCCCATGAAATCCCGATCCTTGGAAATCTAAGCAATTACTACCCAAACTGAATCCCCATGAAATCTCGATCAAATCTAGGCCTTCATAATCATTTAACAATAATAGAATTAGGAGCTAAATCTGCCCGTGACAAAGTCCGCCCACGCAGCTATCTCATTACGGGAAACAACGATGCAAGTGTTTCAGCTTAAATACAAACTAAATAAATAATACCTCCTAGTTTACTTAATATAATGATACGACTTGATTAACATGTGATAGGGATTTCCTAAAACAAAAAGTTTATACGATAAGGTCACCGCCATATGTTAGTGACGGGTGGCGCCATAATCCATCTTTAAGAAATGAAAAAAAAGGGGAGGATGATGTACGAACTTATGAAGAACGAGATAGGGACTGAAACACAAACAGATATAACCAGGATTCACGACACCTAAGATAGTTGTTGCAAAAGCCCAACCTGTAAAACGCCGAGAAGAACGCAACCCATCTGTTATCATTCTCCGGCGTAATTTGTGATATGCGCGATGCAATTAATTAATCTGAAATGGCCATTCGCACAAAAGAATAAGAATGGCCATGATCCCCGATGAGAATAAAACACGCAAACATATGTTCAATTGCGGAGCGGAAGTTCTCGTCGTTCGCCCCCGAGCAGCTCCGGCCAGGGCGAAGGGAATCGCTAAAGAACACGGAAAGTTCATCTCAAGAACGTGAACATCAAGTACACCTAAACACCAATAGAACATTCACACGCGCCTACCCGCATGCGTGGGTACACACACACACAAACAGAGGACTACAGGTGTGCGGGTAGGCCGAGGACGCGGGTCCGGACGGCGTTATCGCGAGCTCAGCCGCACCAACGAAACACTCGTACTTACCACCTCCATATTTCTCGCTGGGTCTCGAGCTGGCGTGGGCGAGGCTCTGAACTAAGACCAGTGCCCATAGTGCCCACGCCACCATGCTCATGCCGCCCTTGGCCACGGTAGAAGAGGACAGAGCTACCATATGTTACAGGGACACCACCATCACTCACGATCAATACTACACGACACACGCACTGTACAACCGCTCGCTCCCGAGGCGCGCGGCACACTGAGGGCCCGAGCTGCTGTCAGTGCCACACCGAGGTCCGTGTGCGTGCGTCTGTGCGCTCGGTCATGTGTGATACTGTTCCGAAGCGAATGGAGGTTGAAGAACGGGGAGAAAATAACTGCATGATTCTCTTGGGCATAATTAAGGGCCAAGGGAAGAGCGCTAATCGAACGAGGCATTACAACTCTACTTCGACATTTTCTTGTCCTTTGGACGTTCTCTTCGTTTGTTATCATTTGTTTTTAATAAAGACCTTTTGAAGTCCTGGGGGGGAATCGACACAAAGTTTCCACTTTCGAATCAGTTTTCAATTTTCGGAATCAAAGTTCGAAACCTTTTCTCGTACTCGGTGTTGCCAACGGAAGAGCACTTCGTATTCCACAGGAAATTAAAGGTACGCGGAATTGAATAGCAAGTTGAGAGAGGGGATAGGTAGGGAGAGGGAGAGAAGGAGGAGGAGGAGGGGAAGAAGATACGTCTATGTTACCTGGTGATAATTAGCAATATCGAAACGCACCTGTCATCTCACCACACAGGTGCACTTACAAGTTATATAGGTCGAGCATAAAACGTGACAGTCAAACAACGGAGAAAAAAAACTATCCTTTTTTCAAAGAATTCAGTACGATTTATAAACTGATTGTGATTTTAGTAACGTGGTCTATTTTTTCTGTAGGTATGAAATATTCCAGGATTAAATGTCACTTGTTTACACTCGTTAAGTGTTTCATCTGGCGCTGATGGGCCATGCCTGTTGCGTGCATGAATACCTATTCAAAGATGATTGAGTTTCGCACAATGCATGGCAGTCACTTTGATCCGCGGATACTAAACGCAATTGGATTCTCAGGCTCGTTTGTGAATATGTATGTGTGTTTGTGCATGAATATGTGTGTGTTTGTCTTTGTGTTTGTGTGCGCGCGCGCGTTTTTGGATATATCTGTGTGTGTGCGTGCGCTTTTGTATATAACTGTGTGTGTGTCATTTTTATGACCATCATTATCATTTATAATATCATCATCATTATTATTATTATCATTATTGTTAAATTACCCTCATTATTTTTATTATTAATAAAGCTACTGTTATTACTACTACTACTACTATTGTAATCAATATCATTTTTGTCATGATAATTATCATTATCATTACCCTAATTATTATCTCTATCTTTCTACTATAATTACTTTTATTGCCATCATCATTAGCATTATTATGACCATAATCACTATTGTTATAGTTATCAGTGCCATTATAATGAACCGAACTCTTACTATTATTTTAGTTATATCATCAACATATCAGTGTCAATGTTATTTTATTCTTATTTTCATCATGATTCCTATTATCTTTTTTTATATTTTTTCTGGTTTTATTACTATCTTTCGAATTCTTATTCTTATCATTATTTTTTACGATAACAATATTAATGACAATGATGCTGATGCTAATGATAATGATTATGGTAATTATAATAATAATGATGATAATGATAATAATGGTAATGTTGATAATGACAAAACAATGATAATAGTAGCGATAACAATGATGATAATAATGATCATAATAATGATCATAAGTATATCAGTGATTATAATGATAAGAATGATAATGATAGTAATAATATTAGTAATAATTATGATAATGATTATGATAATCATAATAGTGATGAAAATGATAATGGTGATGATAATAATAATAGTAATGAGGATTATAATAATGGTAGAGTTAACAATGATAGTAATGATAATAATAACGATTATATTAATTACAATACTGACAATTATAATAATTCTAATAATGATAATAGTAATAATAACAACAATGGTGATAATAATGATAGTAATAACAATAATGATGGTGATGATGATAATAGTAATAATAATTGTATTTCCAAGTAAGACATCTGCATCTATTTTAGTGTTATTTTTCTCTTACCTCCAACAAACTTGGGGGACCCGTGGAGAGTCGTGGGTTGAAGGGGGGGCACATGGGGAGAAATTAAAAAATAGATAAATAAATAAATAAAGTTTTATCGAAATAACGCCAAACTCGACCGAAAAAATCGTCCAAAAACACCGTATAAACCAATAATCCTTCCCAACCCGTACCTCTTCCCCTGTGGTATTCCCTAGTGGAGGCAACCCCCGGACCCCTTTCCCATGGGGTATTTCCTACCGTGGGTAAGCAGGCGGACCTCTTCCCCAAGGGCATTTCCGATCGGGGTTGATCTTCCTAACCCCCTTCCCCTGCTATGATTAGCTTACCTTCTTTGTCACGTCAGAAGTCTCTCCTGCACTCGTTGTTGTAATTTTGGCACTAGAAACACTTTATAATAACAGTCTGATCACTTTAATAACGCACAAGGTTGATAGTTCCTGTGTTTTTTACTATAAATTGGCCGTATCCGTAGTTACACTCACTTTGGTTCGTAACGAGGGTCAAACTGACAGGTTTTGTAAAAACAAAAACAAAACAAAACAAAAAACGGTGGACTTGCGTAAGACAAGTGGCGTTCAACACGCGTAAATATTTCAAATTGCGTAAGAATTTCGTAGTAAGTACAGATGTAAAATATATCATTGGATATATGGGAATGCTAAATAAGTAATTAGAGCCACAATAAATGTAAACGTGGCGGTATTTAAGGGATATTTAGCTACTAATTTGAGCAACGCCATCTGTTATCTTCCCAGGAAACTTACATCATTGTTTACATTCAAGATGATTCAAAATAACGAGGTCTACTTACTATCGTTATCGTAATGGTAATGGTGATAATAATGACAATGATAATAATGATGGGTATTATTATCACTATTATCATTATTATTACTCTTATTACTATCATAATTGTTATTTTCATTACCATTATTATATTAATGGTAATGATGATAATAACAATGATAATAATTATTACAATCAAATCATAATGATAATAATGATGATAACGAGGATAATAATAATAATAATAATAATAATGATAAAGATGATATCATAATAATGGTGATAATAACAATGGAATAATAATAGTAATAACAATGATAATAATGATAATAATAGCAATGATTATTAAAATATAACAATAATGATAATAGTAATGATAAGGATAGTAATTGAATAGTAATGATAATGATATGAATAATATTCATAAGGATAATGAGGATCATTATGATAATAAGGATAATGATAATGATAACAATAATGAGAATAACAATAATTATAATAGTAATGATAATGATAGTTATAATGATAATAGAGATAATGTTAATAATGATGAACAATTACAATGATGACAATTACAATGGTGATAATAATAATATCATCATCATTATTGCCATTATCAGCATTATCCTTATCAGCATTATTGTTATTGTTATCATTAGCATTGTTATTATCATGATATGTATTATTATTACCGCTAATACTGCTACTCTTACTGTTATCATTATTATTATTATCAATATCTTCATTATCATCATTATTGTTAATAATATAATTACTATTATTGTTATTATCATCATTACTATCATTATCATCTTTATTATTAACTTTATCTATGAACTTCTTTGTGAATCTGGCTAATAGAATCGTATTACGCAATAAAAGCTTTTAATTGACGGACCGA
>BOPN01002098.1:10000-35000 GCA_017312705.2 Penaeus japonicus | reverse complement strand
ACTCCCTTTCTCTCATCTCCTCTCTCTATCCCCTCCCCCCTCCTCTCTCTCTACTACATATCGAATTACTCTTTATCCTCCCCCATTAATATTTAACAAAATGACATCTTACTACAGACAGCACATAAAAAGGCCTAAATTATTCCATGTAGAACAGCTGTTAATTTCAAATAAAGTCCTTTTATGCCTCAGCCTTTCATATTCCAACATTCAATCAAACCAAATTATTACGCTTCCAATTAAATCGCCCTTGAATCAAAACCAAATTTGTTTCGTGTAACCAGATTCCATAACTTAAAACAAATAAGATACAGGAAAGATTAGCCGCCTCCAGCAACGACATTGTTCTGATCAGAAACTATCAAGTCGGTAAGCCCAAGTGATTGGTTGAGAGAGAAAACAGGAAATCGTTTACAGAGAGACCCTTGTTATAACGCCCGAGCTAAAAATACACACACCTTTGGAATTCTTATACTGTGACCCCTTACAAAACAAGCCAATGGTGTTCCTATTGAATATTCTATGTGCAATTAGCTTTTAGTGGTATTCCTTGTAATTACTGGGAAAAGGGAACGATTATTGTGAGCAATTAACCGACAAAAGCTGATAGGAGGAATGGTTATTGAACAACACCATAAAGGTGCCATGACATGCAACAGATAAACCACTGAAAAAAGCTGTCTGCTTCTCGTGCTTCATCTGATTAGGCAATATTATGTACATTTATATTGAAAATTTTCATCAATGACCTCGGATAAATTGACCTAATTTTAAAGCCCGATATTATTAATCATTACAGTTAAGTGGATAAATAGATAAAAATGCTCCGGTAGTTCGTGACGTGGCACGTGACATTAAAACGTGTATCTACTTATCCGTTGGACAAAAATACACCTGAAACCCAATGCGCCAAACAAAAACATAATATTGATAGAACTAAGAACATCTCTGATGTAAGCGAGACCTTTCGATTCATTCTTGGTAACCGATATCGATATCAAACGAACGAGTTGCCAATGAGTGTTTATTTGAAAACATTAGCAGTTCTACCGTCCGTAATAATAAGTAAGATAATATTACATATAATTGAATCGAGTGCCTTAAAGCATCTCTATTTGATACGAAATCAGAAATCATAGGCAATAGTCAGATGAAAGCCCATATGACCAAAGTACTTGATGCAATTGATTTTCTCTTCCCTGGTCTCCAGCACACTTGACACGTTCTACATAGCTACAGTCCTGCTAAGACGCTTTGGCTGAGTGTAAGTACACCCTGAAATTCTTTCTATCTTTGACCATACATCTATCTTTTAACTACGTATCTCTCTCTCTCTCTCTCTCTCTCTCTCTCTCTCTCTCTCTCTCTCTCTCTCTCTCTCTCTCTCTATATATATATATATATATATATATATATATATATGTATGTATATATATATATATGTATATATATACATACACACATATATGTATACACCTCTCATTTGCTATTTCACTCAATTTCTATTTATTCATTTATCCATCTATCTATGTATATATTAATCTATATCTATGTATGTATGTATTGAATATGTCTATACCTATATTTATAAATATATGTATATGTACACACACACACACACACAAATATATATATATATATATATATATATATATATATATATATATATATATATATGTATATATGTATATATATATATATATATATATATATATATATATATATATATATATATATATATATATATATATATATGTATGTATAAATGAATATATGTGTGTGTGTGTGTGTGTGTGTGTGTGTGTTACTATATATATATATATATATATATATATATATATATATATATATATATATATATATATATATATGTACGTACATATATATACATATACTTACATACAGATACGTACATATACATACACATATATCCATCCATCCACCCACCTACCCATCCATCCATCCATCCAAATCCACATATATATATATATATATATATATATATATATATATATATATATATATATATATATATGTATATATATATGTACATACATACATATACTTACATATACATACGTACATATACATACATATATATACATACATACACATACATACATACATACACATATATCCATCCATCCATCCAATCATCAACCCACCCACCCATCCATCTATCCATCCATCCATCCACCCACCCACCCATCCATCCACCTACCCATCCATCCATCCACCCCCCTCCCCACCCATCCATCCATCCATCCATCCATCCACACACCCAGCCACCCACCCATCCATCCATAGGTATACATACACATTAATGTATGTAGGGCTCCACGTGCCACATTCGTTGCTGCCATGCGCAGACCAGCGTTACTAATTAACTAGAACAGGGTCATTCGTGACAGTGAGATGTTATCAGAAAATTCTTTGGTAGTGACGATAACAACTGACTTGTTACTTAAGTCCGTATGTTATAGACGTTATTGTTGATACTGTTTTATGCTGATGATACTGTTTTACTAGCGAAAAATGTAACATCAATCCTGAAAGTAATATTGTTGACCATCAGTGTTAAATATTTACCATATTCTATGAAGATATCGTAAAAATGACGCATCATTTCTCCATTACGTAACCCGGAATTAAAATCCACAATGGAACGCTGATTCAAATCGCGTTTCCAGCAAAAGTAATTATTTTCTCCGAACTAGAGTCGTAAATGACTCATATTCCGCCCTAGAAAGAAAATTCTACAGTGGCCACAAATCAATATTAAATATGTATATCTGTTTGATGTGATATTTCACGGAGTAATCCAAGAAACAACTGAAATAGAGGTTCTTCATCTACGGGTACGACGTTCAACAGGTAATGATGATCATAGCTGGTTTTAGGAAATATTCCATTTTGTTTATATGATGGACTATTTCTCGTTATTTTTTGGGGGATTGTGTAAGTTTTAGCGTTGATATGTTTCAGATCTTTGTTTTATAAGATATCAAGACCCAGATAATCTACGTCTGTTTCTCTTTGGCTGTGTAGTTCATGTCAATGGAAAATAATAGTTGTAATTGTCTTACTGGTAAATTTATGGTATATCCATGAATTTTCCCTTGCCAGAGAGCAGATAATTTTTTCCAGGAATTGCTATACACACCAGAGGATACAACGGCATCAAGGATATCCCCCTGATGCCTATTGGAAGCATTGATAATAGCATTACATTGACTGTTATCAAGGGGAAAAAGAAATGGACTAATATCATAAGTAATATACCCAGTAGTGGCGGCATCAATGGAAAGACACGGCCTATACACTTTGTGATCTGGGTAAAGCCAACAAACATATGATATATATATATACTGGTGCTACAGAGTTTGTGCTGCTTTCTTATTTGATGATGAATTGTCAGGGAAGGCCTACAATGATTTGCAAAATAAAAGTTTTACCAGTTGCATCTGGCACCCACATGGGAGGTAGAGCAAGTAATTGTAAATTTTCAAACACATTACTTGAGGTGAAACATCCACTCTGATTGGATTGTAAAAATGTAACAGCACCTATAATTCATCTTTATTTGTATATCAAATAACATCTTTATTTCCAATGAGCAACAGAAACTTGTGTTTTAGATTCATGTATTGGTCACCTTGTGGCTGATGGATGTACAAAGTTATGCCTTCATCTCTCTAATTACTCTTTTAGGTAAAACTTACTGATACACTTTGAGTGACCCAAGAGATTACTATGATCTGTTCACCTTTGGAGCTCTGAGAAAAGCCAGCTGACCTTCATTATATATTTTCTGACAAGATGAAACTTGTAGACAGACCTCTTGGGCAATTTATCATTAAAAAGAAACCAGAGGAAGTTCCATCTTGCTAAAATATATATGGTGGAGGTTGTTGATCCTTTTCTGGGTTACTGATGGCAATTGCTTGTGTCATTGGTTTTTAATAAGTTTTACCATATTTTAGCAGAGACCAGTGTTTCATCCTCAGTTTTATGAGACTTAAGGTCAATCTTTCAGTGTGACTTTGAGCACTTTCATTGTCAAAAGCAACCTAGATGCCTTTGTGAAAGTTAATGATGAAATTTGATTACCACAAATATTATAATGGTTAACTTAAAGCAACTGGCTAGCTCAGTGGTAGTGCATGGACCCTCCCCACAGATGGCCTGTGTTCACACCCAGCGTAGAACACAAGAAAGTTGCCACTGTTGCTAGGTGTTATTGTCCCTGTAATGAGTAAGGGATGGGGTTTGCGTCATATTATACAGCTATAACCAGAGCTGACTCAGGTCCCATGTGAGTGGAAATGGGTATTGGGCTGTGTATCCTGACTTGATGCATGTTTTAGTGTTTGCACTGTCCCCTCACTCTACCACGCATTAGTAATCTTAAGAAGAAAAAAAAAGCAGAACCTCATACAGAGTAAGGCATGGTAGTATGATGTGTGACAAAGTTATGTCACCAGATCTTAAGCTGCATAAAATGAGCTTTAAAACAGTGTTTGAATCATTACAAGCTTTCTAAAAATGCTGAGAAATTCTCAGTTGGTAATGAGAATTAGAAACATGGTGACCAGACACTTGTATTTATAACTAGAGTTTAAGCCACTTTTGAAATGCAGTATCAGAAGAGATTGACACTACAGTGTAAATGGAAGAGGACTTTGACTATCTCAGATGATAACATGTTAGTTAACAGCAAAAAGACTTAGGTCAAGCGTTTGATGTGCTTTATTCAAGTCTCAAGTGTAACATGCTTGGATTTTACCCTGGACAGAGCTATATTACCTGCTATCATCTGTATTAATAACTGTCATTTTTTCCAAAGAATTTAGTGATCTTAACTGTATCTTCAAACATTGTTATCTTTTTAAAAAATGAAACAGGATCAACAGATAAAATAATTATATTTTGATATTTTTTTTTTGCATGATGTTTGTATCCTCAGAAACAAAGTGTCCAGACTGGTTATGCATTTCAACTCACAATTGTCTGTGTCCTTCATTCCCTGCGTAACTATTGGAAGTATGATGAGCAATACACAAAAACTCCATAAATCACTTGTATTTACTCAAACCTATCCATGAATATCAATATTTTCATATGCAGCTCAACTTTATCCCGTGCAGTCAATATTAGTAAGATACACAAGCATTAACTTGTTACAAGATATTAGACCTCTCTCTCTCTCTCTCTCAGTGTGTGTGTGTGTGTGTGTGCGTGTGTGTGCGTGCGTGCGTGTGTGCGTTCATGCGTGTTCCATCTCTACATAAAAAAAGGAAGTAGATGTAAGTCTTAACTTTTTTTGAATAATAAAGTAGTAGGATGAACACTGATGGGTTACATTATTTTGCAGTATAAAATAGAAGCACAAATATTTCATATTAGTAATTTCAATTGACTACAATATGAAGGCTGATAATAGTGCAGCATATCATCTGTATTCTGACTAACTCTCTTTAGATTTATCAATATGGTATCCATTAACCCATTGCCAACAGGGGATAGATTTGTTTACCCAGGCTTCCACTCCTGTTTAGCCACTCATTGTAGAGCTAGAGCCATTTTTGTGTTTTTTTGTGTGTGTGTTTTACTGTATTTAGAGACTCATATCTGTCATATCACAGGCTCTATCAATTCTGAAGTTGGCTAAAATTGTAGTTCAAGGTCCGTATCAGCTCATTTTTTTTCTTTATACTCAGTGTGATAGAATTATTGCTATTTTATGGGAGGACAAAAAGCAAATTCATTTTTCCGTATTTGTGTGCTGTCGTGAATGAATACAAAACATATAACCATCCACAATAAAGATAACATGAAGACATAGGGAAGAGAAAGGAAACTTGTGCTTATGACTGTGAGTGCCACAGTAAAAGGCATCACTTCTGGCACAGGGGCACATTGTAGACATTGGGCATGGTTTGAGTCACCTTCCTCCTTCCACATCTTTCATCTGCAGTCTGCAACTTGCTATGTGCCATTTCTCTATAAAGACCATAGATGGGTGCCATTCAAGGCTCTCTCTCCTGCTGGTTCTAGGAAAAAGTGGTGCCATCTAGGTTTTGGATGTGAGGTGAAGCTCATTTTGCCTAATATTATGCCAGTTATAATAATTATGATTGCTATTGTCATCATCACTCACTCATTACTCATAGTATAATAAAATAACATAGTGATCCAAAATCCCCGAACGTCATGACACCCATCATCATGCATCATGGGTTAAGACAAGTTTATAAACTGCTAAAGTATGTGACATGATATATAAGATTTAACTTCACTTTCAGACTAAAAAATGCCTTACAAATTGAGGATATCTGAAGAGGAGGTGCGGGCAGAGTTAGAGAAGATGGGATTCACTAGCATACCAGACGAAACAGTGGAAGTTTTTCGTAGAGGTCAGTACCTATTTACTTCTGTAATGTTTATGCAAAGAAGTGTTGATGATTTATTATGACTCTGAAAGCTATTTTTGCAGTTAGGTTTTAATGCTTCATAAGATTTGCCCCCTTCCCCTTGTATATATATAAAGCACATTAAATTAATAATTTTGTACTTGTCATAAAATTTAAAGGTCAGAATTTCATTATAAAAGGGAATTTTGTATGAAAAGTTGTTTGTAGGCCACAATGTTTGTGCTTGAATATCATGTAAGCTGGCAGTTTATTATACATATTCAAATTTTTAGTAATAGATTTTTTTCTTTTTTCTTTTTATGTCTTCTGTAGATTGAATTCGTCATCTTATTGTAAATCTTTCAGATCTCCTCAAGCTGATTAAAAGTGACCTACGTAAGCTTAAGCAGGACAAACAGCTGTTGGAAGGGTCAAGAGAAGAGACAACATATTTCAGTCCCCCAGCAACAATAGGGAGACATGGCCACGCTCGAGAGAAAGCAAAGCGGCCTGAAGCATCAACACCTCTCTCACCCAGAAGGCCAGCTAGTTCATCGAGGCTTAGTAGTAAGGATTCTAAACATCTGAATACTGACAGGTATGTAGGTGCTTGAGAGAGAGTCTATTAGCAATTCTGGTAAATACTTTGCTCCCATATTTTTACTTTTCAAAATCAAATGAAAATAAGATGATCGACCCCTCTGAATAGGGGTCAGGTTACAGGAACCTCAACATTTGTTTTGTTAATGTATAAGAGAAAGTTTAGAATTCAAGTTGAACATTAACTCTATCATTCAGTTAATCCATACCCTTATGTATCTCCTTGACATTTCAGAAGAGTTTTATCAGTGAGCGATGAGGATACTGCCATAGAAAGTGGATACTCAGACTTCGAGAGTGAATCTTCCAGGCCATCCTACTCCTCAGAGGAAGTGGATGACTCATCCTCCTCCATCTACCTAATAAGCAGAAATGGCCAAGCAGGAGCCAGATCTCAACCAGTCGACCCATCAGCCAAGCGAGGGGCTTTTCCCTCTTCTCGTAGGGAATCCAAAGACTCGGCAGAAGACTCACATCGGGGATCACAGGAGTCAGCTTTTGATTCACACAAGGTGACAGAAGACTCATCGGTTGATTCTCACAGAGGTTTCAAGGACTCTGCTGTTGCACCCTCAAGGAGTATTGCTAAGGAGAAGCAGGAAGTTGCAGTCAGACCTAAGAAAAAAGTTGTAAAAGCTGCTGGTGAGTAATGTGTTAATTATCTTAGGTTGAATAAGTCTGGCAGTTATTCTTAGGATTTTAGTCATATGTATCTCTTCTGTCTATAGTTCTTTTTATTCAAATACTTACAAATCTGAGATAGGGGATTAATTGAATTTTCAATAAAATAGGATTTGAAATTAAATATTTTAGGTTCAATTATGAGACCCTCTAACATTTTCTAATTTCAGACTCCTTGCCTGGATATCCTAGTCGGCCTGATCCAGTAAACTTGTATCATTTTTACAAGGCACACTGGGATAAATTCAAGACTCCAGGTGAAGACCCCAGATCAAAACTTCGCTGGGAAGTTCGCACAAAGCTTTTCTATTCATCTTGACACCAGAGAAAATTATAATACTTATTAAGCACTCGCAACCTATAAATAACTTTTTCACCTGTGTGCCACCTTGATTTACCTCTAGTTTTAGGAAAATCACAAGTCACAGTCTCCAGATTATTATCTTCCTCTTCACTTTATTTGTATCTCCTCCTTTTTCATCGTTTTCTTCTTTGTTTGTTTCTTCTCCTTTCAAAAAATATATTAGTCCTATGAATCTTTCTTTCTTTTTTTTTTCTTTTTCTTTCTTCACATAAGAATCTAGAGATATAAAAGTCTTCAACCAAAGATGACCTAAATATAAGGAAAAGATCAGTAACAGTGTGGACAGATAAATGACCAGACATTGGAGAGCAACCTTCCCTGCTTTTGCCATTTTATTAAAGGAGTTTTATTTAAAACTTTGATGCCAAAAGATTGACCATGTTGCAAGAACTTTGTCCTCATCCCATAAAGTAGCAAGGACAAATAGTTGTTTTTGTCACTCCTTGACATGAGAAAGATTTTATAACTTCATGGCTGTGAATATTTTTATTTCAGTTATTTTAAGTAGGTTTTCCCCTTTTCATTTATTGATTCATGATATGATTCATGAAATACAATCATTTTTAATTATATTTATAGAGAGGATTAAATTTTAACAGTGATGGATTGATTTCAGAAAAGCTTAAAGTATCAGTATATCTATAAATAATGTATGACTTATTCTTTTGCTAATATTTTCTTGTTTTCCTTATTTTAGTATGAATATTTTAAAAGTATATCTTACAATCACAAACTCTAAATTAATTAAATTTACCAAACACAACTTCAGGTTTATGAAATCTGTTGACTTTTCACTGGTCTAAAAGGGCTTTAATGGTAAAGTATGAAGATATAACAAAATGTAAATTACTAATTTTAAAGTGCATATATACTTTATTTACATGAATATTACATATCCCTTCTCATTGTCTTCCATACAAACACCCAGGCAGATTTCTTCATTCCATGCAGATAAGAGAAGCTTCATAATCTCTATATAGCTCAAGTCATTAACCCTTTCCCGACGGGTGCACTTTCTACGCGAAGTCCCATATGCCGGGCGATTGCAATATTGCAATGAAATCGTCACAATAGGATGACGCCCCGGAACGGGAGTTTTTGGCTGTGTCACACGGGTGTGACGCACCGTCGTCATTGGGTTAACAGATCACCTTTTTTAGATTTGCCTTCCAGATTATATGATAAACATAGTGTATTCAGCTGTGTATGTTATCTCTATTATTTTGTTTTCTCAGCTTTACTGTATTAAGTCTAGCATTAATATATGATGAATGACTGATTAGTACATTCAATACTAATGCACATGTATTACAATATCTTCAGTGATTTTTCTATGGGGCCAAGTGTTATACTATGCATATTTGGATTTATATCAACACTTTTTTAGCACCTTTTTTATATGCTGTCTATTGGAGCATTGATAGATGTTACATGTGAGAATAAAATTTGTCTTTGATGCTGTTGTATGCATGAACCTTTTATTTTATGAGTAAATATTTTCAATTATATTTCACATACCATCTTACGGTACTGTTCCCCATAAATTACAAACAAATATTTTGAGATTAAGAAAAAAAATGTTGCTCTGATATAGTTATTTATAGTAAAGAAAAAAAAGAAGAAAAATGCAATTACAAAATTTAAATATATGAAGCATTGAAGGCACTATCCATTCCAAGGAAATAAATATGAAGATGAAACTGGAAATACTATCTACTAATCTACTACCTCACTGTGACTTTTTAAATAACGGTTCATGAATGTTAATTGTTTTATTCTTGGTCTGTCTTTATTCATTTTTCTATCTACAATTCTTTTTTCTTTTTCTTTTCATAAAGGGTCAAATTATAGAGCATTATGTAAAATACAAATGATATTTAAAAAAAAAGTACAAATTTTAACACAAGATGAAGGACAACAAAAAATGAAACAAACTGTACCTTTCTTTCCTTTATTTACGAATAGTTACAATAATAATTATACAATGAAAAATATATCTGTATGTTACAAAACTTCCTCGAACTGTACAGGTTTTTATTTTTTTATTTTTTATTTTTTTGTCAACTGTCAAAGAGAACAAGCCAGGCTTTACACGACTGTCCCTGGGGCTGAATGGCCACAACGTGGACAGACTATGATAAGATGGGGGGAAGGGGGTGAGGGCCGGTGGAGCTTCCTCGCCGCTTTCTTACATTATTGGAGTTTTCTTTCCGATACTTTGCTTTAACTTTGTTTTTATTTCTTTTCTAAACACTTTTATATTTTTATTTATTCATTTTAAAATCTTCAGCAACACAGCAACTTAAGCTTGGAAAAGACACCACAATTCATTTGTTTCACTAATCTTTCTATTTAACAGTAATGTGAATTTACCATTTTTCTTTTTTGTTTTGCATTTTCTATTCTAACATTTGGTATGCAAGACATGAACAAGGATGATTAAAAAGTTTATTTGCTGATTGGACTTGTTCCACCTCTATTTTCAACACCATAAAGAAGTTCTGAAGACTCAAAATTAAAATAAAACTTTCATGCCCTGATACAAATAACTTGATGAGATCTCATACATTTCCACTTTGAGCAACTTCTCGGCAAATTTTCTGGTGCGTGACCTGCAACAAGACTAGGGAGGGTCTCTTTGCTTTGATAAACCAAAAAAGGAAACTTATAAGCTATCCCATATGACAAAGACTTATGATAAGTGTATTGTACAAAAAGACCCAAGTGTGTCCTGCATCAAAATGTGTGCGACTGATTTGAACACACTACATGCCGTACAATACATGTATTATAAGTAAATAAGACCGAAGAAAAATGAAGTAATACTAAAAAATAAGAATAAGAAAATAAATAAAAACACAAGAGAATGACAGTGGTCACATACAGCCCCAGAGGTCAGGTATAAAGGCATCAACAACAGCTAGCATAAATGCAGAACAGATGACATTGTGTCTCCCTCCCCTGTAATATCAGTCTTGTAAGGTACATAGTGATGATGGCAGTTTTCTAGTTAGCAAAGCTGCCTAAGGGAAATAGAAGTTTTTAATATACAAAGAAAACTTTCCTTTTCTTTTATCCAAAAAGGGGTTAACTTATCAACTGATAGCCTAAAAATTTAAGGTACAGAAGTGGTCCCATTAAAATGCAATAAATATACTGAAAACCATAGTAAAAGTTATTGCAGAGAAAATGGTGTTTTGTGCATCATGTATTTTTTTCTCTCTCTATTTTGGCAAATTCTGAAATGCCATTTGCAGATTTAAAATTGCTCAGATAATATACGCCAAATAAATATAACAAAACAGTTGCAGTTAATTTCAAAAGTCTTGTTTAGAATGCTTTTACATTCAGTTTTTGTTGTCGTTTTTCAAGTTTAAATGTGCTTTGATCTTTTTCTTTTCCACCAAATAACATAATTTACATGGATGTGCTAAGATTTGTACTTTAGTTTGTGATCCTTTCAAAGAGAAGTCGAAACACGTATGCAAAACAAGAGACCTTTTTTACAAAAGCCAACTGGGGGTCAAGGATGATTTACTGCCGACGCACGGGAATTAAATTCTACTTTAAAAAGCCGCAGTTTAAGGGTTAAAAAAGGAAGTTCAAAGGCAGTGCATCAAGCAAAATCTACAAGGCTGAAATTCCCTGTGTCTGTATTGGGCCTCTCATCCTAACAGTCCTTTTCCACCTGAGATCATTTATTTACTTATCCATTTGAACGCCAAATAAAATAAGAAGTTTCCCTGAAACTATTAAGCTGTTGTGAGGAACAGCTCAAGTACTTCCTTTCATAAAAAGAACGATATAGTTTTTTTTCCTCTTTGTATTTGTCCGTCTGATGCAACAAGGAAATTGAAAATATAACTACATGCAACCTTTCTGACACCAAAATAGTTTAGAAACTAAGTGAAAATAGCTAAAGGATACGTTTATGTCACATTTTGTAGGCGAGAAAAATCATGAAAATCACACTAAACTCTCATCCTTCACAGAAGGAGTTATCTTTGAACCTTAATCAAAATTTAACATACAAATTTCTCCTTTCACATCATTATGCATTATTGAACTTGGGAAAACAGGAACACTATAAAAAAGGCAAAAAACAAAGTAAAAAATCAAATATATATAAATATATATATATAGTCTGATAAGTACATATGGAAATAAGAAAAAAAAAAAAAAAAAAAACTAAAATAAAGGAAAATAAGTTGTATGCATATTTTCAGCACCACACAACCATAAACTAGAGAGCCAGCATTTTCTCTTTCCTCCATTATCTCTCTAAAGCTGGCATCTCATGACTCTCCCACACTGATAACACCATCATCTGATGTGCACATGCAAGCTACTGAATGCTTTCCTCTCCAGGACCAATGTACCTCCACCTACTTAAGATTACTAAAAAACGCACTCCTACTGCCCGTCTTCACCTCCAATAAGGATTATATAGGTACTTCTCATTTAATGATTCAGTGAATAAAAACATTACTTTGAATGTCTTCTGCGAGATCAGGGTCCCACTACACAAGTATGTTAGTGGTTTATGCACAGTTTTAAAAACCACTTCTGCCCTCGACATCGTTGTCTGCACAAGTGTAACTGCTGCACTGGATAATTATCAAATTAAAAAAGATAAAAAGGTGAGTAGAGGATATTTTCTAAAAGTAAGGATGATGATGATAATAATAATAATAATAATAATAATAATAATAATAATAATAATAACAACAATAATGATAATGATGATGATAATAAAAACAATAACAATAATAATAATAATAATAATAATAATAATAATAATAAAAATAATAACAATAATAATTACAATAATAATAATAATTGTTATCATCATCTCTGTAATTATAAAAAAAAAAACACAAATCAAAATATGGATATAAACAAAAACAAAAAACTTGTCAAAGTAAAACATTTCCCATACTATGAATCTTGATGGGCCACAAAGGCACTGAACCACAACTTTAATAAAGGGCCTTTACACATCGGCTGGCCCACCTGTCCAATCAAAAAACATAGCTGGAAGGATAGAGAACTTGGCAGGGATGACATACTCCTCCATTCATATTTTTGCCCCTTTTGTGTATATTTGCAAAAGATTGTATCATCATTATTACCATTAACATTGCTATTATTATTACCTTTGTTATAACAATAATATTCATAATAATATTACTGATGATAATAAATAAATAAATAAACAAACAACATAAAATTCTATAATAATAATAATAATAATAATATCAATAACAGATAAAAACAAAAAGTGAAACTTTAAAAAATTGAAAATGGGATAGTATGTACTTGGCAGTTCTAAGAATATAATTTCACAGTTGATATGTCGTGTCAACAATGTACAAAGGACGTAGAACATTTCACTTGGAGAACACTTGCGGTTGCATCATGGAGAGCTTTGTACAGGTGCATGGATGGTACACATTCCAACAGCTATGTTTTCTTTTCTTCAACTTTTTCAACACTTTCTCATATACGAAAACATCCCAAGGCCCAGAGCCCATACCAGGAGTCTGTGAGAGAATTCCAGTGTTTTCTTTATTTTCGTTCCTTCTCATGCTCATCACCTTTAGTAATATTATCACAAATTATGTTCAAATGCATTTCCATACATTTCTTTTAAAAATAAAATCTTAAGAACTGTACAAGAGAGTCCACAAAAATATTCATATACACAGTAAGTACCAGTAAATAACCAGTCAGTACATCGTTCAGAGAGAGTGCAAAAAAGCTTATGTATGATCTGAAAGAACATGGCAATCATATCTTTTTGAACCAATACCAGCAATCTCAACAATAATGGCACTGAGAAAAAAAATCAGCCTGTTCTTTATCAACAAAAGCCAAAGAACCAGTGCTGCCTAATGCATCTGTTCTTCCTTGCACTGATTGGAGGAAATGCATCTGCCATGTCTGTGCTGCAGACACAAAAGTTGAACCTAACATCATTAACTCCTAAAGGTATGGTATATAACGGAAATATATATACATACTTAAAAAAGAAATGCTTCCAATGCTCATGACTTTATCTAAAAATATATTCACATACAAAAACATGAACCCTCCACTAAACAGAGGTAAATGCAAATAAAAAAAAAATAAAAAAATAAGTGCATATATGTATGTATGTATATATGCTTATGTTTTCCATGTATGTTCATATGAATATATGTAAGTATATCTGAATGCATGTATGCACCCATGTATATTTGAATGTATGTCTGCATATTTATATGTATGTCTGTTAGTATATATATATGTATGCTTTTATATATATATATATATATATATACATTCTCTCATAGGCTCACAGTAAAAAGATTGATAGGGTAAAAGATATATATATTGCCTGTCAACCTTCCGAATCACGTTATCTCATCCGATCTCTCGGCGGAAAACTTCGCATTGGTTTGGCCGAGAAATCAGTACAGCAGGTACTGCGTTTTTACAGTATAATCAAAATTGATAATATTAATGATAAAAAAATTATTTTTCATTATGAAATCTTGAATATTAACTTTTTTTTAACAAATATGTATATCTTTATTATTTCAGGCCTTAGCCCAGGCCATCTTCCTTACTCCTCCAGGGCAAAAATACCCACCAGATATTATTAATGCAGGCAAGACAATAGGTTCAAAAAAGTTAAAGAGTCAATTTGAAAAGTACAGTACAATACTAAGCACAACCTATTGGTGAGTAAGAATTATGATGATGAATGTTTAGTTATGTACAAAAAAAAAGACAAATATGCTAGTGTATATGATATTGCAGTATGTTTTTTTTGAGTGTGTGAGTGTGTGTGTGAGAATGTGTGTGAGAATGTGTGTGAGAATGTGTGTGAGAATGTGTGTGAGAATGTGTGTGTGTGTGTGTGTGTGTGTGTGTGTGTGTGTGTGTGTGTGTGTGTGTGTGTGTGTGTGTGTGTGTGTGTGTGTGTGTGTGTGTGTGTGTGTGTGTGTGTGTGTGTGTGTGTGTGTGTGTGTGTGTGTGTGTGTGTGTGTGGGTGTGTGTGGGTGTGTGTGGGTGTGTGTGGGTGTGTGTGTGAGTGTGTGTGTGAGTGTGTGTGAGAGTGTGTGTGAGTGTGTGTGAGAGTGTGTGTGAGTGTGTGTGAGTGTGTGTGGGGGGGTGTGTGTGAGCGTGTGTGTGAGCGTGTGTGTGAGCGTGTGTGTGAGTGTGTGTGAGAGTGTGTGTGAGAGTGTGTGTGAGAGTGTGTGTGAGTGAGAGTGTGTGTGAGTGAGAGTGAAAGTGAGAGTGAGAATGAGAGAGTGATTGTGAGAGTGTGAGTGTGCGAGAGTGTAACAGTATGTGTGTGGGCACAGGTGTGCATCACATGCATGTTCCCACTTATATCTATATATGTAAAATGTATATGAATATGTGGCTTGTGTCTGTATGCAAATATATATTATTGTGTATGTGCACAATTCCCTTTCATGAAAAGCATCTATCAAATCCTTTTTCTCTCTTCATCATATTGCACAACAAACTATAAATATGGTACACAGACAAATGTAGAAGGAATGCATTTTGATTTCAACTTTGTCGGCACAGAAAATGTATCTAATGTCACAAGGCTTTCTGCAGATAATTCAGACATGAAAGACAAAATAAAACACACTAAAATTAGTGAGAGAGAGAGAGAGAGAGAGAGAGAGAGAGAGAGAGAGAGAGAGAGAGAGGGAGGGAGAGAAAAAGGGAGAGAGAGAAAAAGGGAGAGAGAGAAAGGGAGAGGGAGAAGGAGAAGGAGAGGGAGAGGGAGAGAGAGAAAGGGAGAGGAAGAGGGAGAAGGAGAAGGAGAGGGAGAGAGAGAAAGGGAGAGGGAGAAGGAGAAGGAGAAGGAGCGGGAGAGAGATGAGAAGGGAAGAGGGAGGAGGGAAGAGGGAAGAAAGAGAAAAGAGAGACGAAAGAGAGAGAGAGAGAGAAGAGAGAGAGAGAAAAAAAAGAGGGAGAAAGCGAGAGAGAGAGAGAGAGAGAGAGAGAGAGAGAGAGAGAGAGAGAGAGAGAGAGAGAGAGAGAGAGAGAGAGAGAGAGAGAGAGAGAGAGAGAGAGAGAGAGAGAGAGAGAGAGAGAGAGAGAGAGAGAGAGGGAGAGAGAGAAGAGAGAGAGAGAGAGAGAGAGAGAGAGAGAGAGAGAGAGAGAGAGAGAGAGAGAGAGAGAGAGAGAGAGAGAGAGAGAGAGAGAGAGAGAGAGTGTTTACTCACTTGTACAGGCCCTTCAGAATTCTCTAATATAATAACATATCTACAAATCCCAATGAACACAAACACAAGGAGCCAAAGAAGTCAAGGCAAAGCTAACTGAATGAGATTCCTCTAAGGATATGGAAGCAATGCACACTTGCCGTCATAATATGGAGACACTACAAATTTGAGACCTATTGCACTTGTTACAATACAGTGTACCTTTGATATCTACTGAGATTATATGGAGGGAGTCGAGTATGTGAAACCAATACGTTTCTGGGCCTTCCTAGTCGCAAAAATTATCTAGATAATGCTTAGGAAGGGAATTTTCTCACTCCCTAGTTTCATTACATAATCCAGTAAAGGAACCTGAAACCCATTGAAAGTGGGGGTTTGTGAAAAAAGCAAGGGGTTTCATGCTTTTAACAATCTGAAACTTGCATTCCAATAAACAATCAATATTCAGTTTCACAAATGAATGCACTTCAAAATCAATCTCACAGAGATGAACAATTTCTATACTATACAGAAGACATCCTCATGAACAGTCACTAAAAGCCTTGTTTTGGAAAATCATTTAGCCAATTCATGGTAACGTAAAGAAAACAGCACAGCGATCCTCTTCCAATCAGTTTTGGGGCTGAAGATGAAAAGAAAATGTTTGGCTGTTTTTCTTAAACAAGTAGAAACTTGTGACTAATAAAAATACAGTATTGTCTTTTTAAGCATAAACTATAGTCAATTTGAAATTATATATCAGACATTGTACTTGGGTGTGAGTGTGAGTGTGAGTGTGTGTGTAAGTGTGTGTGTGTGTGTGAGTGGTTATGTGACTTGGTTGTGTGTGGTTGCATGTGTGTGGTTGTATTTTGTGTGGTCATAATTATGTGTGGCTGAGGTTGTGGATGGGGGTGGGAGTGAGGATGGGTGGATGGGGATGGGAGGAAATTGGTCAGGTTGGGTTATGTTGGGTTGGATTTGATGAGATTGGGTTGAGTAGGTTGAGGTTGGGGGATGTGGGTGGGAATGGGTGTAGATTGGAGTGGGTGTATAGAAGGGGTCATGGGTAGGAACGGGTGTGCATGATGTGAGGATGTGGGTGTATGTGTTTCTTTTAAACAAATTTGTTAAAATGTACTTGTATGTCAACTTTTTTGTTTAAATGCCCAAATGCACAGTTATGCATGCATTTTTCTGTATTTCTATCTCATCAATGCATTTGCCTTTGCAAGCAAGCAGTACAAAATGTGTGCATTAGTGTGTTTCCATGATTATTTGGGATTACATAACATGATTGTGTTCTAGAATGACCTGAAATTGCCTTTGAATGGAAAAAATGCACGATTAGTCATACCTATTTCCATTCATTCTCAAGACAACAAAACTAGCCAAATTATTCAGATAAAATATTTCCTCTACACATTAAAAAAAATCCATCTTCCGTGTATGCGAAGTATTCAACTAAATTACTATAATGTGTACAAGTATTTCCTTCAATCTCAAAATGTCTTTCACGAATGTGGGATTTTGAACTCGAGACATTTCAAATATGGGGGAAGGAGAGGGAAAGGTAGGGGGGAGAGCCATATAACAGGAACTTTCAGCAAGATCATATCTTCATTTAATGCAAAAAAAAAAAAAAAAAAAATTATAATAATAAATAAGGAAATAATAATAAAAATAATGATGATGATAGTAAGATTAACCACAACAATCACAACAGTGATGATAATAATGCTGAGGATAATAATAATAATAATAATGAGAATAATGATAATCGTAAAGATTATAATAATAATAATAATAATAATAATAATAATAATAGTAATAATAATGATAATACTAACAAAATCAATATATTATCAAAACACAATTAATGGATCTCAAACCCCAAGCAGAACTGGAGGCCGAATCACAGACAAGGTGCGCGAATGCCCCACCATTCCTACCAAGTGGCACGGCATGGGTTGCAGACCCTGACTTCTTGTACTTACAGGGAGAAAGACACAAACAGTGACACACTCAAAATCACGATACTGCTGATCATAAAGGAGCTATGGGGTAACAAGATTACATTATTGTCTAATGCTTACATGTAATTAAATCATTCAATGTTTTAAAAATATTTTGCTCCTGTTTTCATTCTTTTTCAAGTATTTTTCTTCTATTCATCATTTCTGTCTTTGAATATAAAATCTGTCACAACAGAAAAATGCTTGTGACATTTTATGGGGGTGGGGACCATGAGAGACAGTCGTAGATCTGTTCCGAATATATGAATAACTATATGAAAGTGTGTGTGTGTGTGTGTGTGTGTGTGTGTGTGTGTGTGTGTGTGTGTGTGTGTGTGTGTGTGTGTGTGTGTGTGTGTGTGTGTGTGTGTGTGTGCGTGTGCGTGTGCGTGTGCGTGTGCGTGTGCGTGTGCGTGTGCGTGTGCGTGTGCGTGTGCATGTGCGTGTGCGTGTGCGTGCGCGTGTGCCTGTGTGTGAGTGCATATGTTTCTATGCATGTCTATGTCTCTGTCTTATATAAAAAAAAGCATGTATCTAAACTATTCAAGCAAAGACAAAATAATAAACTCAGCCAATGCAAGCACTACTCATATAAAATATGAAGACATTAAATTGAAATGGCCATTATGATTATATTCACAATTATATGAATAATAGTTATAATGGTAATGAGAAATGTTGCTATCAAAACTAATTGCAGGCAATCTCATCCAAACATGATGACCGAAAAGATGAAATAATTAATTGAAATATAACCCTTACAACTTAGAAAGCCTCAATAAAGTTATAAAAAAAATGTGTTATGACACTTTGATAAAACCTGACAATTGGGAGTATAAAAAGATCCCTTGGGACATCATCTGGAAAGACGGGAATAGGGAGCGGGGAAGGGAAATGGAATAGGAATAGGAATAGGAATAGGAATAGGGATGGAAATGGGAGTGGGAGAGGGAATAGGCATGGGAAAGAGAGGTAGAGGGAGATGAAAAGGGAAGGAGAGAGAGAGAAAGAGAATGATAAATGCAAAAAAAGAGAAATTTTCATCCTGATGTCAGCATAAACTGATAAAAAAATATTACCCCATATGACATCCCTGATAATTTTCACAAACTATACTTTGACATTCTTATGTCCTCTCAAGAGAAAGCATATTAACATTAAACAAAATACACTAAAAGAAGAAAAGTACAGATCCATGATGATAAAATCCATATAAAATTAATGCAACATGTACATACTAACAATATGCAATGTAAGACAATAAAATTCAGAAACAGAAAAACATATCAATTATATTCTTCCCCTGAGTTTAATAAAATAAACTTATGAAATGCTCAAGTATAAAATAACTGATCTATAGTCAATAAAAAAAAAAGTCCAAGTTGAACAATACCTAAAACCTTCCACAAAAAAGAAAAAAAGAAATTATAAATAAATAAATTGAATAAAATATCAAAAAGGATATATCACAAAATAAAACTATTCCTCAAGATTAAGATAAGAACAATATCAATATCTAAGAAGCAAAATAACAATAAATATTAAACACAAGAAAAACAAGAGTAAATCTGTCTGCATGATATGATATGTGTATTCATGGGATTGTAATAGAGTTTATTTTTGTGTTTGTATGTGTATCTACATCAGTATTTTTATGTGTGTGTGTGTGTGTGTGTGTGTGTGTGTGTGTGTGTGTGTGTGTGTGTGTGTGTTTATAAATATAGATAGATATACAGTACATCTATTTATCCACAAATATGAGGTACAAAACCTCTCTCTCCAACTAACAATATTCCATAAGAATATCCTCGTTCAGCCCCGATTGAACACCTGGCCAAAGGCGGAAGGAGGATCGAGTGATGTCAGAGGAATGACTTTCTTCTTGAAGTCTTGATCGGTGACCGTGAAATGGATCTTCGGTGAGACAAAAGCACGTTGGGAAAGAGTGATTCTTTGAAAGCAATTCCATCACCAAGAGAAATGTTGTGTACTGAATGGAGTTAAAGCGCTTGAATGACTTTTTGAAATTATTTTTTATTCCACTGCACATGCGGGTGTAGGAGCGTCTGTTGTACTTGTTTAGGTTTTCGATTTGTGTGTGTTTGTATATATGTATACATGTATATGTTCGTGAATGTGTGTGTGTGTATGTGCGTTCAGATACCTTTGGCTACCTTGATCACATTGCAAATTACGGGATGTGGATTATTATCTTTTGTGATCGAGCATTTGTTTACGAACAAATTGATTTATACTTTTTATGATAAACATTTGGAAGGACTATAATTTTTTTTTTTTTTTCACTCTATATATTTTTTAAGGATACGATTACTGTATTTCAGTTTGCTTATACTGCGTGGGGCAATAACACGAAAATACAACTTATGATAATTTATGTGTTTTTCTTCGATTAATAATATATTGATATATTTCCCTTTTCTCATTCTCGTTTTCTGTCCATTGCCATTTTCTCTCTTTTCCCGTTTTCTTTCTTCATTCTTTCCCTATTCCTGTTTTCTGTCTCTCCCTTCCATTTTCTATCTCCGTTTTCTGTGTCCTCCCGCTTTCCTCTCTTCCAATTTTCTCTCTCTATTCCTCTTCATCTCTCTTCACACATTCTTCCTCTCTCTATCTTATTATTGTGTTCTCATTTTCTTCCTCTTTTCCTTTCCTTTCTTTCTCTTCCGATTTTTTTCCCTTCTCTTCTCTTCCTTTCTACTTCTCGTAATTATCTCCTTATTTTTTTTCCCTTTTCCCTTTTCTCTTATTCATTTTCCTTTTCTCTCTAATTCTTTTCACCTTTCTCCTATTTTCTTTTTCTTATGATTTTGTCTTTCCTCTACACCTCTCCTAATTTTATATTTCTCTCTCCCTCACTTATATTTCCTCTCTCATTTTCCCCTCTCCTCTTTCTCTTCCTCTTCTCTCCTTCATATTCCTTTTCCCCCCTCATTCCCCTTCTCTCTCCCTTCTCCTACTCCATCCCCTCACCTTAGACACATCTCCCCTCTCCCGTATCCCATCCCCCTCCCCTCCCGTACCCCCCCCCCGTCCAATCCCTTTTCCTCATTTCTTACCTACCATTTTTTCTCCCCCCCCTTCCCCTCCCTCCTTCCCCCCCCTCCCGCCTCCCCTCACCCCTTCCCCTCCCCCTCCCACCTTCCCCTCCCCCTCCCCCTTCCCCCTCCTCCCTTTCCCCTCACCCCTCTTCCACTCCCCTCACCCTTCCTCTCACCCTCCGCCTCGCCCCTCCCACCTTCCCCTCCCCCTCACCCCTCCCCCCCTCCCTCCTGACCATCCACAGAAAACAATATCCACATTTCCACATGGTGGGCACTTGATATTCTCACGAGCTCGCCATTTCATCACACCGGCAAGAGGATCTTTCTCTCTCTCTCTCTCTCTTCCTCTTTCTCTCTCTATTTCTATCTCTCTGTATGTTTTTCTCTCTTTCTCTGTCACTCTCTCTCTGTTTCTATCTCCTTGTATGTTTCTCTCTATCTCCATCTCTCTCTCTCTCTCTCTCTCTCTCTCTCTCTCTCTCTCTCGTTGCACTGTCGTATTTGACACAAATTTTCTACTTCCGTGTTGAAAGAAATAATAATGTTTTATGTAAATAGTTATTCATCGCTTTATTTATCAATTTAATCATTTACTCACTGCCTTATTTATTTATCTATATATCTATTCATTCACCATCGAATCGATGTTTCTTTACTACAGAGAGTTGTGTCCTTCTTACACGGAGACTGTCATGGGGTACAGGGAGGTTTTAAGGATGGGGGATGGGGCGGGGGGGGGGGGGGGCGCAAGTGGAAGGTATGAGGGGGGGGGAGGGGAAGGTTGGGAGGGGGGATATGTGGGGTAAGGAAGATG
Organism: Penaeus japonicus; assembly: GCA_017312705.2. Classification (NCBI taxonomy): domain Eukaryota; kingdom Metazoa; phylum Arthropoda; class Malacostraca; order Decapoda; family Penaeidae; genus Penaeus; species Penaeus japonicus. The sequence continues at coordinate 12,838 of BOPN01002098.1, read as the reverse complement.
TGTATGTTGGTTGGGAGCTTTAGGAGGGGGAAGGGGGGGAGGGGAGTGGTATGTATATGTGTGATGTGGCGGGGGTAGGGGGGTAGCGTAGGGGGGTAAGGGGGGTAGGGTAGGGCCTGAGGACGCAAATAGGAAAAAGAACTTATTCTAGATGTATATTTTTCTTACCTCTCTCTCTCTCTCAATTTCTTTCTCTCTCACCGTCTCTCTCTCTCTCTCTCTCTCTCTCTCTCTCTCTCTCTCTCTCTCTCTCTCTCTCTCTCTCTCTCTCTCTCTCTCTCTCTCTCTCTCTCTCTCTCTCTCTCTCTCTGTCTCTCTCTACTTTTCTCTCTCTCTGATGCCCCTCGAAGCACTTGTCAACAGATATATTCCGAGCCACAGATTTAACCCATGTTCTGTTCCCCTTTGACCCTTTCCAGTACCATCTAAGGAACCTGCACCTTTAGTAACAGATTGACCTTTCTGAGGGATTATACAGTCAAAAGCATTCATTGTCGGTGCAGATAATTTAGCTTGCCATGAGTTTTGTATCGCTCTCTCTTTCTCTTCATATATCTCCCTCTCTCTTTCTCTCTTTTTCTCACTCTGTCTCTTTCTTTCTTTCTCTCTCTCTCTCTCTCTCCCCCCTCTCTCTCTCTCTCCCTCCCTCCCTCCCTCCCTCCATCTCAAAGCCACCCCCTCCCTCCCTTCCTCCCTCCCTCCCTCCCTCCCTCCCTCCCTCCCATCCCTCTCAACCCCACCCCCATCTCCCTACACCCACATACCTACATCCATGTGTATTGGCGTGTACATATGAATGTGAAGTTACTTGCAGAGGTCAAGAGTAAGTGAGAGCGAGCTAGGTTTCAGGCGCTGATTATTAATCATTTTTAATTAGAATAACAATAGAAATGACAGCGGCATCACCACGACACATAATGATGACTGCCAGGCAATGTAATTAGCATGTAAATACTCTGTGTTTAGATGCTCCTCTGTGGCAAATAATGAAAGATGATTAATGTGATATGAGTGATTTGATAAAGGGTGATGATAATGATGATAATGATAATGATGATAGTGATAATGATGATAGTGATAATGATGATATATTAATGACAGATATGAAAGGATGATGATAATTAATCTAATAATAATCATAACAATGATAGTGGTATTGATAATAATGGTAATGGTGATAATAATTATGATGAAAATGATGATGATAATAAATGATGATGATAATGACAATAATGGTGTAGTATTTATCATGATAGCAACATGATGATGATGATGATGGTAATAAGGATAATGATATCATTATCATTATTGTTATTATCATTTACATTATTACTATCATTATCATTATCATTATTATGATCATTATTATTATCATTATTATGATAATCATTCATTATCTTGAAAAAAAAAATTAAAAGGAGGAAAATGTGCATGCGTGTGGATACATGCAAGTGCCTGTTTGTGTATGTGTATGTATGTATGTTTGTGCATTAACATAAATAGGCATATGATAATTCACTAGAAATAAATAAATAAATAAATACAGATTTAGCTGACCATGCAACACATTCGGACTCTCCTTCTGGCATGCATGTGAGCTAACTCATTCATCTACATTTTAAAAACACAAACACATAAATAAACAAACACACAAACAAACACACACACACACAGATCCTTCCAAACTGATACACATCGACGAATTCATGGACATACACACACACACACACACACACACACACACACAAACACGCACTAACACACACACACACTAACACACACACACACACATACATACACACATGCACACACACACACATGCACACACACTAACACACATACATACATACACACATACACACGCACTAACACACACACACACACACACTTAAAATACTCAAACGAACAAAGTACATCCCCCTAAGTATTTCAACTTTCAACTAATGCAATAAAGCTTCATGCAAACCTTCAACTCTGCAATCCACCGAACGCCACTGGAATTTCAACATCACGCTTATTGCAGGTGTGCAAAATCCTCCTATTTTTAGCTTACTCGCTGCCATTTTGCAACCCAAGGAAGGGTCTCGTTGCATAGCCTAAAATAATGATTGCTCTCCTCTCTGATGGTGCGCTTGCAACGGATGAAATAGCTTGCAATCTTCATCAATGCTCTAGCTTTGCCCAAATAATCATAATTCCCGTGCTTCCTGTTGATAATTCCTGCGGAAAGGATTAAATTGCTTGATCATCTTATCACCGAACTTAATAGCGATGCTTGCAATGGAAAAGCAACCGCTGTTTGTACCTTGTTTATTCCTCTGTTGATTCTGCTTGTCGATATGACTGGCAGGATTTCACAAGCATAGGAATCAATGCCTTTGTGCTTGCTTTCACTCGGTTCCCATGTGGTGCTTAGGGCTTATGGCTGAGGTTAAGAGTGATGGGAAGGCGTGCCTGTTTGTATCGTCTGTTTCTGTTATGTCTGTTTGTTTGTTTATTGTTTTCTATTGAGAGAGAGTGAAAGAGATAGATAGATGGATAGATGGATGGATGGATGGATTGATTGATTGATTGATAGATAGATAGAGAGAGTGAGAGGAAGAAAGAGAGTGAGAGGAAGAAAGAGGGTGAGTGGAAGAGAGTTAGTGAAAGAGAGAGAGAAAGTGTGTGTGTTTGTGTGTGTGTGTGTGTGTGTGTGTGTGTATGTGTGTGTGTGTGTGTGTGTGTGTGTGTGTGTGTGTGTGTGTGTGAGAGAGAGAGAGAGAGAGAGAGAGAGAGAGAAAGACAGACAGAGAGAGAGAAAACACACACACATCTCACACACACACACACACACAT
>BOPN01002098.1:0-5000 GCA_017312705.2 Penaeus japonicus | reverse complement strand
ACATACATTCACATAGCTTTGGCATAAACCTATATTAGTGTAAATTCAAATGAGCTCGAGTTCAAACATCCATTAGTCTATATGTTGCACGTTTTGCGAGATTGTTGTGTCCACGACATGTGTTATTCATCACACTTCCCTTAACACATGACACATAACACATCAACGCTACGAACACGAATATCCAGAAAGTCCAGCGTGTATCAAGGGTACTAAATGACCAGATGATATCAAGGTATTCATTCATCTTAATAAATTATCCATTTTCATATGAAGTGTCTAGCAGTGTTTCCATATATACACAGGCATTAGAATGTTCCGTTTGATATACACATCTTCAGCTGAACAGAAAAGTGAACAGGAAAGAGGATTATCAATTTGTAGACTCTATCTATTACATAGAGTGGACGACCTGGGAAAAGCTATATTAATTATATTATTATCATTATTGATTATCAATATTAATTATATATTAATTATATCAATTGCACACTTTATCTGTTGCAATGCGCTCTCTTAAGGTCACTTTATTATGCATCCTAATCTCTTGGTAACTAATTTATCATGCATACTGAACTTTTGATAACAACATTGATATAGATGATATGGATGGTAATGATAGTAAAGATGATAATGCTGATAATGATGATAATGATGATGAAAACAAATTAATGATAATAAAGATAATAATAATGATGAGATTAATCATCTTAAAGAATCAATGAATCTCGTCATCTATCCAATACATTCAAGATATACGAACAAAATACAAAACAGTTCATTCTTTTCTTATTTTCATTTATTCATCTCACTCTCCTCTACATAATTAATCTACCCAGATTTTCTCTTCCTTTTAATCATCCACACCTACAGATAACCAAATATACTTAAAAAACAAAAAACAAAAGGGAAGAAGAAATAAATCTGTTATAAACCCTTTCTGATTGGCTTTTGTTTCCCGATGGAACTGGCAGTGACTTTGCCCCTAATGCTATTAACAGGAGACCCTTTTGTCCCTCTATACAAGGATGGTGAAGATAAAATTAAGCGAGCTATAATAGGGGATTCCAAGATAACGAGATATTCGCTTGTTGTGTGGAATAAAAAATATAATAATGAAGATAATGTAACGATTTCAGGTGAGAGGATCTGGTTCGTTTTCTTAGCAGGAGAGAAATATGAAAATGATAAGCTATGAAGGGATTAATGTGAAATATCACACACACACACACACACACACACACACACACACACACACATATACATATACATCTTCCTCTCTCCCTCTATCTCTACCTCCTCCTCCTCTCTCTCTCTCTCTCTCTCTCTCTCTCTCTCTCTCTCTCTCTCTCTCTCTCTCTCTCTCTCTCTCTCTCTCTCTCTCTCTCTCTCTCTCTCTCTCTCTCTCTCTCTCTCTCTCTCTCTCTCCCCTCCCATCCCTCTCCCTCCCTCCCATCCCTCTCTATCTCTATCTCTCTACATCCTCCTCCCTTCCCTCTCTCTCTCTCTCTCTCTCTCTCTCTCTCTCTCTCTCTCTCTCTCTCTCTCTCTCTCTCTCTCTCTCTCCCTCCCATCCCTCTCCCTCCCCTCCCATCCCTTCCTATCTCTATATCTCTCTACATCCTCCTCCCTTCCCTCTCTCTCTCTCTCTCTCTCTCTCTCTCTCTCTCTCTCTCCCTCCCTCTCTCTCTCTCTCTTTCCCTCTCTCTCTCTCTCTCTCTCTCTCTCTCTCTCTCTCTCTCTCTCTCTCTCTCTCTCTCTCTCTCTCTCTCTCTCTCTCTCCCCTCCCCTCTCTCTCCCTCCCCTCCCTTCCCTCTCTCTCTCTATCTCTCTACCTCCTCCTCCCTTCCCTCTCTCTCTCTCTCTCTCTCTCTCTCTCTCTCTCTCTCTCTCTCTCTCTCTCTCTCTCTCTCTCTCTCTCTCTCTCTCTCTCTCTCTCTCTCTCTCTCTCTCTCTCTCTCTCTCTCTCTCTCTCTCTCTCCCCCTCCCATCCCTCTCCCTCCCTCCCATCCCTCCCTCTCATCTCTATCTCTACATCCTCCCTCCCTTCCCCTCTCTCTCTCTCTCTCTCTCTCTCTCTCTCTCTCTCTCTCCCTCTCTCTCTCCCTTCTCTCTCTCTCTCTCTCTCTCTCTCTCTCTCTCTCTCTCTCTCTCTCTCTCTCTCTCTCTCTCTCTCTCTCTCTCTCCCCCTCCCATCTCTCTCCCTCCCCTCCCTTCCCTCTATCTCTACCTCCTCCCTCCCTTCCTCTCTCTCTCTCTCTCTATCTATCTCTCCCTCCCTCCCCCCCTCCCCTCCCCTTCCCTCTCTATCTCTCTACCTCCTCCTCTCTTTCTCTCTCTCTCTCCTTCCCCGCCTTCCTTCCTCTCCTTCCTCCTCTCGTGTGTCCTCTTTAAGGTCTTCCTCGTCCTGCCTCGTTCGGGAGAGTCCTTCCCTTTTGGCTCGAGATGTTCGTCACTTCTCGGACTTCTCCTTCGTCTTTCCTTCATTCTTGTTTTTGTTTTTTTGGGTGTTTTTTTTTACCTCTTCTTTCGTTTTCTTTTCCTTCGTTTTTCTTCTTCTTTCGTCTCTTTTTTCTGTACTTTCCTCCATTCTTGTTTTTTTTCTTCGTCTTGATTCTTCTTTCGTCCTTTTTTTTCTGTTCTTTACTTCTTCTTTGTTTGTTCTTTCTTCCTTTGTCTCTTTTCCTGCTTCTTTTCCTTCTTCTTTTTTTCTTCTCTTCCTCTTTTGTCTATTTTTCTTCGTTTCTTCCTTCTTCTTCTCTCTTCATTCCTTTCTTCTTTTTTTTCTTTTCTTCCTCCTTCGTCTCTCCTATTTCCTTTCCTCTTTTTTTTTTCCTTCCTCCTTTTCTACTTATTCTCCTTTGGTTCTTCACCTTTACTCCTTCCTTCTTTCTTATCTCTCTATTACTCTTTCTCCTTCTCCTTAACTCCTCCTCCACTCTTTTCTTATCCATTTTCTTCCTCTTCATCGCCTTTTCCTCCTTCTTCTTCTGTCTTTCTTCCTCTTATCTGTTTTTCTTATCTTCTACTATCTACACTCTTCTTCTCTCTTGTTTTCCTCTCTCTCTCTCTTTTTATCTTCTTCTTTTTCCTTTTCTTTTACTTCCTTCCCTTTATTTTCTATTACTATTATCATTTTTCTCTTACCTCTTTCCACATTCTTTACCCTCTTCCTCCTCTTTCTTTCTTCTTTCTTTCTGTCTTCTGTTCTTTTTTCTTTCTTACAAATTTCTTTTTTCTCTATCTCCTTCTCCTCCTCCTCCTCATACCTATTCCCTCCTCCTCCTCCTTGTCTTCCCTCTTCTCCTCCTCATACCTATTTTCTCCTCCTCCTCCTCCCTTCTCATAACCTATTCCCTTCCCTCCCTCCTCTTCCCTCTCCTTCTCCTCCCTCTCCTACCTATTCCCTCCTCCTTTTTCCTCTTCTCCTCCTCCTACCTATTCCCTCTCCTCCTTTCCCCTCTCTTCTCCCCTCCTCCTCCACTTCCCTCCCCACCTATTCCCCTCTTCCTCCTCTTCCCTTCTCCCTCCTCCTCCTAACACCCTCTTCCTCCTCTTCCCTCTTCTCCTCCTCCTCCTACCTATTCCGTCCTCCTCCTCTTCCCTCTTCTCCTCCTCCTTTCCATCTTCTCCTCCTCCTCCCCTTTCCTATCCTCCTCCTCATACCTATATCTCTCCTCCTTCTCTTCCCTCTTTCTCATCTTCCCTCTTCTCCTCCTCCTCCTCCTCTTCCCTCTCCTCTTTTTCCTCCTCCTCCTCCTACCTATTCCCTCCTCCTCCTCTTCCCTCTTCTTCTCCTCCTCCTCTTTCTCCTCTTCCATGACTCATTCCTGGGTCGTCCTTCCTCCAGAGGTCACCCCCCCCCCCCCCCCCCCCCCCCCCCCCCCCTCATCATCTCGTGCCATACGAAGCGGAGATCTCTGTATTTGTTTGTTTGTTTGTATGGGTGTCTTTATCTATCTATCTATCTATTTATCTGTCTATCTATCTATCTATCTATCTATCTATTTATCTATATGTATATATATATTTTTTTTCTTTTTTTTTCTTTTTTTTCATTTGTTGTTGTTGTTTTGTTTGTTTGTTTATTGATATGCCTGTCCATTCATGATTTTTTTTTTTTTTTTTTTAGTTTTCTCTTGATGTTTCTTTTTTTTTCTTTGTTTATCTATCCATCTATCTATTTACATCTTCACTTACTGTGGTATTGTACAATCTATCTATCTATCTTTCTTTCTATCAGCTTTATCACCTCCATGCTAACAGACTGATAGCAGCTCATTGGTTTGTCTATCTATCTAGGTTCACTATTTTTAAGTCTCTCTCTCTCCTCTCTCTCTCTCTCTCTCTCTCTCTCTCTCTCTCTCTCCTTCTCTCTCTCTCTCTCTCTCTCTCTCTCTCTCTCTCTCTCTCTCTCTCTCTCTCTCTCTCTTCTGTCTCTCTCTCTCTCTCTCTCTCTCTCTCTCTCTCTCTCTCTCTCTCTCTCTCTCTCTCTCTCTCTCTCTCTCTCTCTCTCTCTCTCTCTCTCTCTCTCTCTCTCTCTCTCTCTCTCTCTCTCTCTCTATGTCCTCCCCTCTCACTTCTTCCCTCCTTCTCTCTTCTATCCTACTTCTTCCTTTTCCTCACTTCTTTACTCGGTCATTTTTTCTGATATTTTTCTCATATTCTTTATACCTCATATTCTTTCCTACTCACTAATATTTCTTGTTATTAATTTTTGTCTTCTTCCCTCCTGATATATCCTCATACACTTTCACACCCCCTCATATTTCCCTATTCCCTCACACTCCATATTCCCTCACACCTCTTGATACTCCCTGATACTTCCTAATACTCCCTATTCCCTCACAGCTCTTGATACTCCCTGATAATTCCTAATACTCCTCATACTTCCTCACACTCCCTCCAGACTCCCTGCCTCCTCACGTGAACGACACCTCATGAATAAAAATGGGGAGAGATATACCTTAAGTATGTAGGGGGTGGGGATGAGGATATGA
>BOPN01002097.1:213747-215139 GCA_017312705.2 Penaeus japonicus | reverse complement strand
TCTCTCTCTCTCTCTCTCTCTCTCTCTCTCTCTCTCTCTCTCTCTCTCTCTCTCTCTCTCTCTCTCTCTCTCTCTCCCTCCTTCTCTCTCTCTCTCTCTCTTTCTCTCTCTCTCTGTAAAAAGGTCTGATGGCGACCTCTACATGACTTATTGTAGCGTGGCTTAGGATGTGAAGAACATAACCGAAACAGCGTTTAGCATTATTCCTTAAGCTTGAACAGTAGTATGTTGAAATGAGGTGGTGTTCCTCTTCTCCCCGAGAGGAGAGACTCTTTATCACAATGTATTTGTCTGAGAGTTTATGTGAATCACGTGTGTGACATGTAGCATTGTCATGAGAAGAAGGAAGTGTTGCATGTATAAATAGCTCTTCCGAAGGGAAAGACAAAACAACACTGGTATGTCTGATGTGACTGTAAGAGAGGGGTGAATAGATAGGTGAACCAGCGAGTGCATGAGTGTACGTATACATATGTATATATCTCTATATGTTTAGATATATATGTGATATAGAATGACATGAAATATACAAATTACATTGATTATTGGATTATATAGAATATAATAGCAAAACCATACATATGTAAATAGTATTCAAAAGACATAATGATAATGATAGCAAACATAAAATATAAATACAAATAGTTATCCCAAGATTACAGTCTCTTTCTCTCTCTCTCTCTCTCTCTCTCTCTCTCTCTCTCTCTCGTTATCTCATACCTTTCTTCCCTTTCCCTTTCCGTCTCTCCATCTTCCTCCCTCCCGCTCCATGTCTTCTCCTTCCTTTACTTCCCACTTCCTCCTCTTCTGTGACACAAGACGACCTTCCCCTCAGCCTCAACTCCCCTCACCCCTCCCTGGACCCACCCTCGGTCCACCCTCGGCCCACCCTCGGCCCGCCCTCGCCCCTCACGACCCCTCTGAAACAGCTCACAAGTCACGCCCGTCACTGCTCTCAACATGTGAACCTTGTTTATAGTGTGCTCCTGTTACTGCGAGGGTGTGCGGGTGAGGCTTCTGGCTCGGAATGCGAAGGGCTGTGGCGGAGGCCGGAGGCTGGGGTGTCTTGGCTGCAAATAGGCAAAAAAGATAAATATATATACATGCACACAAACACACATACACATTCACACACCAATATAGATATGAAAATATATCTGTATATATATATATATATATATATATATATATATATATATATATATATGCATGTAAATATATATATATATATGCATATATATGAATAACTCTAAAACTTTAAAGACAGAACAAAAAACCCATATCACAAATTGTCAAACAGTGAACGGAAAGTAAAATCTAACTATTTACTCCTTTGGAAAGCCATAAAACCAGGATTCTGTGCTGTTATTTCCTCAGGTCTATATAGCTTGG
>BOPN01002097.1:186247-193747 GCA_017312705.2 Penaeus japonicus | reverse complement strand
ATCTGGGTGTTAGCGTAGGTTTGCTTTGTCCAAGTACTTTCTTACTCCTCTCCGTTTGATGATGAGGATGATGGCAGGTATTACCACTTTATTTTTTTTTTCTTCTTTCATTATTAATGTTATTATCATCATTAGTGTTATTATCATTATCATCATTAGTGTTATTATCATTATCATAAAGACTTTTTTATTTTCATTATTATTGTTATTGCTTTCATTATCATTATCATTATCATTATCATCATCATCATCCCATTATCGTCACCATTGATATCATTATCATCATTATCATTATCATCATCATCATTATCATTATTATCACCGATATTGTTACTATTACTATTACTATTACTACTAAAATGCAAAACATAATTGCAATAATAATAATGATACATAAAATATGAATAGTAATAGCAATAACAGTAGTAATATTTATATTGATGATAACAGTAATTATGATGAAAGTATTCGTACTAAAAATAGTACCAACAGTAGTTATGATAAAGAAGAAGATAACGATGATAATAAAAATGGTATTAATAATAATAAGGGTAATAATGATAGTAATTATACTAATAATTATAATGATAACATTGATAGTGATAATAATGATACAAATAATGATATTAATGATAATGATGAGAGTAATGATAATGATGATAAAAAATAATAATGTAATAATAATGATAATAATAATAATGTAATAATAATGATAGTGTAATAATAATAATAATAATAATAATAACAACAACAACAGCAACAACAATAACAATGATAATAATAATCCTGATAAAAATCATAAGCATATAACAACAAAGAAGGAAAAGAAAAGCATCAAAGCAGGCCTCCCTCGACAGCTATCAAGACCCTTCATAAACCAGCGTCACGGAGCGTCTCATATACAGTGCCAAAGTGCCACGCTTCCTACCCGGAATAAACCCATTGTGCAGTACACGGCGAATGACAAGGAGATTGAATTGTGCATCAAATAAAACCAAAAGTGCACCTCTCTTCTTGAATGGCTGCGAGTGAGCGGCGTTCTCGAGGCGCGCTCTTTGAATAGTAATCAAGGGCCAATCAGGACAGGAAGCAAGGCTAGAAAAGTTTTTTTTTTTAGGCTTGCCTTATCAACATTCCTTTTATTATTATTGTTATTAGTACTGGTTTTGTTATCATTGCTGTTTATCATAATTTTGATTATGATTATTATGATAAGTGTCATCACTATTTTACATAATTATTTCTGCTATCATCATTATAATAATGATAATAGTGATGATGATAATATATATATTTGTTTGTGTGTGTGTGTGTGTGTGTGTGTGTGTGTGTGTGTGTGTGTGTGTGTGTGTGTATACATATATATGTATATATATATATATAAATATATATATATATATATATATATATATATATATATATATATACATACATATATATATATATATATATATATATTTATATATATATATATATATATATATATATATATATGTATATATGTATATATATGTATATATATATATATATATATATATATATATATATATATATATGTAAATATATATATATATATGTATATATATATATATATATATATATATATATATATATATATAAATATGTCTGTTTATCAATCTATCTCTATTTCTCCACCTTTATATCTCTGCCTCTCTATCTCTTCCCTGCTTCCCTCCATCTCTCTCTATCTATCTATCTATCTAAATCTCTACTATCTGTCTATGTAGAGACAGATAGTAGATGTACCTCTCTTATCCTCTCTCTCTCTCTCTCTCTCTTTTACAAACACGCACACACAAACGGACACACAAACACACATCCCCTTTCTCCTCTAACCAAAGTAACTAACCATTGTAAGTACCAAAACAAAGCCTTTAAAAGCTGGCCGATGAAAATGGACTCGCAAAAGGAGAACATAAAGCAGTTACAGGGTCCCCTTTACAGTGTTTACAAGTAAAGCTTCCTAGAGCATCCAGTATAAAAGATATACGTTCACAAAAAAAATATATAAAATAAAAAAATAAAAAAATAGTAATAAACAGATTACTGAGAGACACTATGTACGAAACACACCATACTAGAGGCAAAGGAGGAATTAGAACCTTGAGTAATGGTTACCTTGACAACTGAAATCAAAACCAGCGAGGGGAGTCGAGCGCAAAAAATGGGAAGAAAAAAAAAAAAAAAAAAAAATGATATAAGCATTTAAAGAAATAATGGATTTCTAACATTTATAGAGTATAATACCTAATAAAAAGCATTATTCTACTATAGGACAAAAGAAGTACTACTGTGTTAAAGGAGTGAAAATAGTTAAAAGGCAACACGAAACAAGAGAAGTAGTAGGTAACAAAAGTAAAACGTAAATTTGCTCAATAAACCATGCATTTTACATAAAAAAAAAAAATACTGATGAAAGAAATAAGAAGGAGAGAACAAAAGAAGGTAAATAGAAGGTGATGCAAAACCCGCTTTGTATGAAAAAAAAAAAAAAAATAACAAGATAAAATTTCGTTTTCAAAATTGTACTGACAGAGAAAATATGAAAACATACGAGCTCAAGAGACTCGAGGGATAATAAAAACATGATGAATAAGTATCGAAGTTGAGGACTTATGGGACAAGTTTTAAAAGAAAAACGAACTGAAGCAAGACAATTGATTATCAATTGTGAAATGCAAAGGATGACAATCTTTTATCATTAAAGAAATACAATGGGCGATGATTAATCTTTCTCTCTCCCTCCCTTCTCTTTCTCTCAATCACCACACTCTCTCTCTCTCTATCTCTCTCTCTCGCTCTCTCTCCCCCCTCTCTCTTTTCCCCTTTTCCCCTCCTCTCCTCTCTCTCTCTCTCTCTCTCTCTCTCTCTCTCTCTCTCTCTCTCTCTCTCTCTCTCTCTCTCTCTCGCTCTCTTTCTCTGTCTCCCCCCTCCCTCTCCCTCACTCTCTCTCTCTCTCTCTCTCTCTCTCTATCTATCTATCTATCTATCTCTCTCTCTTTCTTGCTCTCTTTCTCTCTCTTTCTCACTCACTCTGTAAACAACGCGAGGAATGATAACTTAGAAATGCCACAAATGAGAATAAAATGACATTTAACAGCTGCACACAACACACCACCATTATCATCATCCTCAATGTTAACATTGTAAATACAGATACAAGTCATAGTAATAACAATGATGATGATGAAGACAATAATGATAAAAATAATAGTAATAGTAATGATGATGATGATAGTAATGATAGTCAGGACGATGATAATGATAAGGGTAGTTATAGTAGTAAGACTAAATATAATACTGATAATAACAAAAATCTATAGGAGTTAAATGAAATCATTCAGTATCCAGTAAATCTTAGATATATCACGTGTGAGACCTACTCCGAGGGCCACGTGGTGATGCATTAGACACCACGTGGCGATTCACGTGGTGTCCTGCATCGCGTCCATGCGTAGTATTGCTAGCTTGACCCCCGTTGATCAGGATATAAAAAGCATTACCTGGCTTTCCCTGCTCTATGTCCTGTTTGTTGAAAGAATAATTAGATGGTTATTTGCACAAAATTTCTACAACTTTGTAGCATTTTCTCTTACTTATTCTGAGAGTTTCAGTGGTCCAAGGAAAACTTTTGCGGGTTGCCACCGTTGTCCCACTCCAATGGAGGAGTTTGTAGTTCAGGATCTCCCTTGTGGGTCTCTGCCAGCAACTCCATTTTTCGTCTATTTCTATTAGAAAAATAAAACCCAATTTAAAAACAAACAAACTGCAAATTCACAAGGACGTTCAAACAACACCACCACCCAATATTTTGATGTTGTTAGTTCTTTTAGTTGCAAGTCGAGGATGATTCGCTTCATAGGTGGCGAGCAATATGTGAAACATACTTCCAAGTGCTATGTGGTATCATATTAATCACCACATGACGATACAGTTGGTGCCCTGCAGCGCATCCACGCACAGGAAGGAAAAGTCAACCAGGAACCTATCATTAGCTTGATCGCACAGGTTAGGGTATAAATAACATGACCTAACATGAACATGACCCTGCTCTGTCACCCATTCTCCGACCGGGGAGTGGCAGTCTGCCCATTCCACGCCCCTGCTGTGAAACACGCCTTGCCAAGCCAAGACACCCAACAAGCCTCCGTTACCACAGTAAATGTTGACATATCCGCTTGTGCCATGACGTCATCTCCAAGGAAGGAATCAAGAAGAAACCGACCATCGCTTAACAACCCTTTGGGATACCTCTCACATTATCTTGAGTAAGATAATGTCATATCATATTCTTAAAGAGTCAAATTAAATATGCTTTCCTCTTTTCAAATCCATGACATCCCTGCTAAAGTTGGGGAATTTCTTGAGTTATATGTTATTGATATATAAAGATTATCCATAATGCAGCGCATCGGATCGAGTTTTACGAGAATCTTATAAAAGTGTCTCTCTTGTAAATTTTATTCAGTTCGTATAATTATGTCTTGAGATACCTACATATGAGTGATAAAATTATACACATTACTTGATCATTCATATCTAACTGATTGTAAAAAAATACTCATTATTTAATCATTCATATCTAATTGATGGTAAACACACACTCAGTATCTAATAATTCATATCTAACTGATAGTAAAAATATACTCAGTATCTAATAATTCATGTCTAATTGATGATAAAAATATACTCATTATTTAATAATTCATATGTAATTGATGGTAAAAATATGCTCAGTATCTAATGATTCATATCTAACTGATGTTAAAGATATACTCATTATTTGATAATTCATATCTAATGGATAGCATTACCTACAGATCTACCTAGAAGGAACCTTGTGAGTCAGAGAAGATACGTCTGAATCACGGCTCATGAATATTTGGTCGCTAATATCTGCATGCCGGCAAATTTGTGTATTTGTGTGCACGAACGTTCATATTGCTATGTTGAAACGCATAGCAAGATTTCTGCTTTCTTTGCCATCTGCACAACCCTGTATGTATAACCCTCATGTAGGTCATTTAGCATCGTAAAACTACACCATTTATATTGATGAATATCCAAGATAGGACAGAATAATTGAGGTCGCTCTTTATAGGGGTATTTTGACAAGTTATAAAGATTACAAGTCACTGCCTATTTCCTCATCTTCTTTCTTATTCGCCACCACTTGTCGTTCATTCAAGTAAAAGTCTGAGAATAGAATAGATTCTTGTTTAGACAGCAGACTGGCTGGGGATGAGGTAGAAAGGTAGACAGCTTAGTTCCGAATATTTGTTTATAGGAGGCCAGTTGGGATTATTAGTTTTCACTGCATTTCATTTCGTTATCTTAGCCTCTCTATAGTGCATCACATGAAGGACAGTTTAATGTATATCTTAAAGCATAAAATATTTATAACGACTAATCAATGTGACGTTAATATCCTGCTCCTTTTAGTTGGTGACGAAATCTGGTAATTTACAAAGAGGTGTTGGGGATAATCTTTGTAAATGTTAATGTTAATAGAAATAACAGTCAGAACAAAAATGATGATAAGGATGAATAGCATTAATTATAATAACAATAATAATGTTAGAATGAAATACTGAGATAATCATATAATAAGATATCAATGATATTGATCACGTGATCAATGATAACAGCTATAGTCAGCTTTTATCATATACCTTTATCAAAGTTATTGTTGCCTTTAGGCTGCATCAGAACATTCAATCTTATCATCTTTGACTTACAAAAGAATGCAAT
Source organism: Penaeus japonicus (assembly GCA_017312705.2). Classification (NCBI taxonomy): domain Eukaryota; kingdom Metazoa; phylum Arthropoda; class Malacostraca; order Decapoda; family Penaeidae; genus Penaeus; species Penaeus japonicus. The sequence goes on along the minus strand of BOPN01002097.1, from coordinate 187,975 downwards.
CCTTTTTTTTTTTCTTTCTTTCTTTTTTTTATATCTTACCGGGAGTCCTTTAAAACCATCTAACTTAATATATCTCTAAGCATTTAGAGTTATCGCACGGAAGGAAAAATAGGAATGTTTATTAACTATACCCTAAAGAAATGGAAAGCATGATATATAAATAAATAGACAACAACATATTGTAAATAAATGGACAGTAACATAGACTAAATAGATTGATATTAACATACTATACTGTAGATAAATAAACAATAATAAATTGTATATAAATGGACAGAATCATAGAGTAAATAAATGGACAGAATCATAGAGTAAATAAATGGATAGCAACATAAATAAATAAATAAACAAAAACACAGTGTAAATGAAAGTATAGTAACCCTAACATTGAATAATAACGAATAGCTAATTAATTATGACCGTAATCATGATCTTATTGCGTATGATGGTAATAATTATGATAATGATATTGATGATAATAATGATAATGATTTTAATGATAGCAATAAAGATAATAATGATGATGATACTGATAATGATAATAATGATAAGAATGATGACAATAATGATGATAATAATGATGAGGGTGGTGTTGATAATAGTAATGATGGTGATGATAATGATAATAATAATAATGATAATAGCAATGCCAATACTAATAATAAAGGTAATGATAATTACACTGATAATAATCATAATTATCATGATGACGACTCTGACAGTTATAAAATCAAAATAATGAAAATGATTAAAATACAACAAGAAAATCAGGGAAACTGATTTTAGCTTTAATAGTAGTAATAGGAGGGAGGTTGATAATTATGTTAATAATATATAATTGTCAATAATCAAAATTACAATTACTAATAGTAATACCAGTAAAATTATGTTATCATCATTATCGTATAATGTTTTGCCATCATTTTCATCATTATCATTATCAACTATCCCCACTATCATTACTCTATTAAGATTATTTTTTTTTACTTATTATCACTGTAATTCTCTTTTGTATAGTGACTGTCATTTTCTTTACCAGCCTGTCTACCTGTCTATCCTATCTGTCTTGCCTTCTCTCTCTATTTGTTTTTATATTGTATTCATCAACGTACACTTTTTTCCCATCTAGTCTATCTGTCCTATTACCCATGCATGTATTCGATAATTTTAGTACCGAAAGTGAGTGAGCTTGTAACCCAGTGATCAGAATTTTTATATGGGGAGAGATAGACTTTCGGAAGCTCTCTCTTTCTCTGTCTATCTCTTTTCTCTCCCTCTCTCTCTCTCTCTCTTATCTCTCTCACTTACTCACAGGGGCACACACACACGCATACACACACACACCTTCCCATTCTCTCACTCACAAACACACACACACACACACACACCTTCCCATTCTCTCACTCACAAAGACACACACACACACACACCTTCCCATTCTCTCACTCACAAAGACACACACACACACACACCTTCCCATTCTCCCCCTCACAAAGACACACTCACACACACACACACCTTCCCATTCTCCCCCTCACAAAGACACACTCACACACACTTTTCCATTCTCCCCCTCACAAAGACACACACACACAAACACACACACCTTTCCATTCTCCCCCTCACAAAGACATACACACACACACACACACCATCCCATTCTCTCACTCACAAACACACACACCTTCCCATTCTCTCCCTCATAAACACACACACACACACACACAC
>BOPN01002097.1:171247-176247 GCA_017312705.2 Penaeus japonicus | reverse complement strand
TTATATATAGATAGATAGATAGATAGATAGATAGATAGATACACACACACACAATGAGGATGACTCTCAGGTTGTCTCAAACAGAAACCTTTGGGACACCAAAGTAATTCGTGACTTGGCCAAAGGAAGTAGGAAGGGGTCATGACCCTACCTGGCGTCTTGCTAAGGCTTTCTTGAGACGGTGAGTGGACACGGCAATGTGCTCTTTCTTAAGTAAGCCTCTTCATTGGTTGATTGAGACACATACTCACACACACTTATATATGAATGCGTGTCATGTATTTGTGTGTGTTAATATGTGTGTTTATGTTTGTGTGTGTTTGTTTGTTTGTTTGTGTGTGTGTGTGTGTTTGTTTGTGTGTGTGTGTGTGTGTGTGTGTGATTCATCTGCTCTCTCTCTCTCTCTCTCTCTCTCTCTCTCTCTCTCTCTCTCTCCCTCTCTCTCTCTCTCTTTCTCTCTCTGAACTTCTTAGAAAACATCAGAAATATTCGTTTAAAAATTAATGTGCATAGAGTGGAAAAAAGCGAATTAAAAGTGTTGCATTAAAAGAAAGTGTATATTCTGTTAGAAATGAATTTATTTTTTGCAACAAACTTGTACCATGTTATGTTAGATCACAAATTATAATGTTTATAGAAAAAAACATTTTTTTTTTTTTTTTTTTTTTTTTTGTTGTTGAAAGATTCAAAAGTCGTAAGGTTAGGTAGTTTACAAATTTGTTTTATAGAACCAACTGGAGGAGTCAGTGTGCATCATCTTGTCTAAGTGAAGTATCAAATTTAGACTAATGTTTCAATCTTACTCTGCCCCCGACCCTTTTCCCCCTTCAACTCATTAGCCCCCTTGTAATAAACTTAATTACTGAATGTGATCATTAATCATCAACGCCCCCCCCCCCACCTTCCCCCCTTTACCCCCTCCCCCCCAAACCCACACCCCCACCACCAAATTAAGATTCCGTCGCGTTTTGCACGATTGTCTTAACATGCTCAACAATACTTCACCCTTACTTAAACCCTTCGACGTGCCCCTTCTTTTCTCCCCACCCCCTCTTGTGCCCATGTCTCGAGCCCACGTGTCTAACAGTCTGCCCCCCCTCTACCCCCACAGTCCCCCCACAGATCCACGTGCCCAACCAGCTGGTGGGGGTTCCAACCGGGGATAATGTTACTATTGAGTGCTTCGTGGAAGCATTCCCCAAGGTGAGTGGTTGTCTCGTCTACGTTTTGCATTTTGATTCCGACATCATTATCATTATTATCTATATTCATTCTCATCATCACTATCGTTCTTTTCTCTTCTTATATATATATATATATATATATATATATATATATATATATATATATATATATATATATATATATATATTATCATTATTTTTTTCTTATTGCTATTATTAGTATTGTCATTTCTATTATGGTTATTAGTATTGTTATTATTACTAGAATAATAGCAATGATTAACATTAGTTGTTACAACCATTATCATAATTATTGTTATTATCCTCATTATCATTATGATATTCTCATTTCTTACCTTCCGTTCATCCATTTATAGTTATCATTGGAATTTTCATCTCATTTATTATCCTGATTATTATGAGTCTATCATCACCATTAATATTATCATCATCATTATTGTCAACATTATTTCATAACCACTATTATTACTACCATCATTATCATTATTATTGGTAGCATTATTGTGTTTACGGAACTGTGTTTTTGCTGTAATGGGTTACATTCTTGAGCCTGGACACTCTTGTCCATTAATTTTATTTCTGACTTAAATAAATTTAGGTAGTTGATTAAAGTACAGATTCTTTCTTCATTTCATAATACCCTTGTCTGGTTAAAGCTTTATTTCACATTACACGAAACCAGAAAAGCTTTATATAATTCCTCTTGTCTTCCGCCCGCATGTTCTTACGCAATTAAGGGTCGTCATTCAGAGATGGAGATCAACCGATAATGTTTTAATAAATGAATATTGAAAAGCGATCTCGATATCTTACAAAAGAGATTGACAATATTTAAACATTTCAGTTGCTATGAATAAATTAATATATACAAGGAGGATGGGGGAGGGGTAGAAGGAGGAGGGGGGAGGGGTAGAAGGAGGAGGGGGGAGGGGGTAGAAGGAGGATGGGGGAGGGGGGTAGAAGAGGAGGAGGGAGAGGTAGAAGGAGGAGGGGGAGGGGTAGAAAGGAGGCGGGGGAGAGGTAGAAGGAGGAGGGGGGAGGGGTAGAAGGAGGAGGGGGGAGGGGTAAGGGGAGGAGGGGAGGGTAGAAGGAGGCGGGGGGAGGGGTAGAAGGAGGAGGGGGAGGGGGGTAGAAGGAGGCGGGGGGGAGAGGTAGAAGAAGGAGGGGGAAGGGTAGAAGGAGGAGGGGGAGAGGTAGAAGGAGGGAGGGGGAGGGGGTAGAAGGATGACAGCGTTTTTTTTTTTTGTTTTTTTTTTCTCAATATGTGTTTTAAAGATTAGGTTATACATCAGAGTAAAATACAGGACAAAAAATTGTAGCATCGAACTTAAAAAAGAAAAAAAAAATTGCTGTTAAGTAAAGTGGCATCTTTTTCACTATAGCAGAAGAATACTTTTCTGATAAACTATGGACTTCCTTGAAAACCTTTGAATTCCCTACGTAAAAGGTTTATTGTTTGTATATCATAGGAGAGCTTTAAGGTGTTCCGTTCTAGAAGAGAGAGTCAGGTTATTGTGACTCTGAAAACGTGCACCTTACTGGTATGAACTATATTACCTCGAAATGTTACATATATATTTTTTTTCCCCGTTACTGCATGTGTGTGTTTTTATCTTTTGTTTTAGTATTTCTCTAAAAAGTTGTCCCTTTTTTCTATATATTTTTCCTCATTTGTCTTCTACAAGGAGTCCGTCCCCACATACAAAAAAAAAGAAAGAAAGAAAAAAAGAGAAAACAAAATACAAATCCTTCAGTTTTATATCAGTAATCTATCTACAACTCATCCAACTTAATATCTTTGTTCCCTAATATCTCCAGAGAAGAAGAAGGAGGTGGGGGTTGGAAGAGATGAGAGTGAGGGGGAAGAAGAGATGGGGTGGGGGGAATTAAGAAGATGGAGGGGGGAGGGGTAGAAGGAGGAGGGGCGAGGGGTAGAAGGAGGAGGGGGGAGGGGTAGAAGGAGGAGGGGGAGGGGTGGGGGGGAGGGGGAGGGGTAGAAGGGAGGGAGGGGGTAGGGGTAGAAAGAGGGAGGGGGAAAGGTAGAAGGGAGGAGGGGGAGGGGTAGAAGGAGGCGGGGGGAGGGGTAGAAGGAGGAGGGGGGAGGGGTAGAAGGAGGAGGGGGGAGGGGTAGAAGGAGGAGGGGGGAGGGGTAGAAGGAGGAGGGGGGAGGGGTAGAAAGAGGAGGGGGGAGGGGTAGAAGGAGGAGGTAGAAGGAGGAGGGGGGAGGGGTAGAAGGAGGGAGGGGAGGGGGTAGAAGGAGGGGAGGGGGTAGGGGTAGAAAGAGGGAGGGGGGAGGGGTAGAAGGAGGAGGGGGGAGGGGTAGAAGGGGAGGAGGGGGAGAGAGGTAGAAGGGAGGGAGGGGGAGGGGGTAGAAGGGAGGCGGGGGAGGGGTAGAAGGAGGAGGGGGAGAGGGGTAGAAGGAGAAGGGGGGAGAGGTAGAAAGGAGGAGGGGGGAGGGGTAGAAGGAGGAGGGGGGAGGGGTAGAAGGAGGAGGGGGGAGGGGTAGAAGGAGGAGGGGGGAGGGGTAGAAGGAGGAGGGGGGAGAGGTAGAAGGAGGAGGGGGGAGGGGTAGAAGGAGGAGGGGGGAGGGGTAGAAGGAGGAGGGGGGAGGGGTAGAAGGAGGCGGGGGGAGGGGTAGAAGGAGGAGGGGGGAGGGGTAGAAAGAGGAGGGGGAGGGGTAGAAGGAGGGAGGGGAGGGGTAGAAGGAGGGGAGAAGGGTAGAAGGTGGAGGGGGTAGGGGTAGAAAGAGGAGGGGAGAGGGGTAGAAGGAGGAGGGGGGAGGGGTAGAAGGAGGAGGGGGGAGGGATAGAAGGAGGAGGGGGGAGGGATAGAAGGAGGAGGGGGGAAGAGAACATGAGGGATGGTAGAGGACGAGGGGAAGGTGGGTGGGGGGGATGGGGGAGAGGAGGCTGTCTTAAAGACCAACTATTCAACCTTTTCCATCGCATCACTAGATAAAGTCGAGACCATTAGTAGTCGCTCCGTTGGCTCTGGAGGTTACATTTTCTTGAAGAAGAAAAAAAAAGGGGGAAAAGTTGTTCTCAAACTTAAGAAGCTTTTTCTAAAATCTTTGGAGTTTGAGGTACTTTGGCTGGAAGGATGTAACGTGGAGACAAAGGTGGGAAAGGTTGAATGGAGAGAGAAATGAAGATTAACGAGCTGGAGTTAAATACAAATGAGAATCATCGTCGATGGATAAAAAGCATGGGGAAAAAATATGTAGTGATTTAGAATCTTTGACGATCATCTTATAGCAAAAGTCTTATTTAGCTTCCATTTTCTCTCTCTCTCTCTCTCTCTCTCTCTCTCTCTCTCTCTCTCTCTCTCTCTCTCTCTCTCTCTCTCTCTCTCTCTCTCTCTCTCTCTCTCTCTCTCTCTCTCTCTCTCTCTCTCTCTCTCTCTCTCTCGCTCTTGCCCTCTCTCTCTTATCGTTGAAAGAAGAAATTACCAAATGGATAACATACTATAAAATTTTAGACATTGTAAAAGTTTAGAATCTCAACTGCAAAAACTTTAAAGCCTTTTTGGGTAGAAAAAAGAGGTATAAAAATAGACTGTATATCATAAACTGCATATATCATAATGTATACGACTGTAATAACAATATACACTAAACACAAATAAATCATATATGAATATAAAGCTAAATAAATTATATTGATAAACTATATACAGCAAAATAATTTGCCAATAAGGAAAGAAGGAGTAATAACATAAAGCAAAAAAAGAAAAAAAAAGAAAAAAAAGAAGAAAAAAAAACAAAACAATCCATGAGTAGAGAATCAAGGATAGATA
>BOPN01002097.1:161247-163747 GCA_017312705.2 Penaeus japonicus | reverse complement strand
AGATAGATACACACACACACACACACACACTCAAATATATATATATACATTCATGTCTCACCCTGTGCATTCTTAGATTTGTGTGATGCTCTGGTGATTCCTGAGGAGTCAATTGCATTACAGTAACCTGGAAGAAGAAACTAGATAAGCTTAAGAATTGTTGCTGGAAAAATTATCTTGGCAACAATTTCCTTTCGCAGCGTATAATATTTACTCTGAAGAGATGCAACACTGTTAACATTAAATTTGTTATTAGAGTAGTTGGTCTTGCAATCATACCTTAATTGATTGGGGTGATATTAAAAGTTATTCAGGGGAAGGAAAATAAAAGGGAAATAAGGTAATGAAAGGATAGTGATGTTCATACATATGCCCAAGTAATCATTCATGCATACATACATTTATATATATAGATAGATTGATAGATAGATAGATAGATACACACACACACACACACACTCAAATATATATATATACATTCATGTCTCACCCTGTGCATTCTTAGATTTGTGTGATGCTCTGGTGATTCCTGAGGAGTCAATTGCATTACAGTAACCTGGAAGAAGAAACTAGATAAGCTTAAGAATTGTTGCTGGAAAAATTATCTTGGCAACAATTTCCTTTCGCAGCGTATAATATTTACTCTGAAGAGATGCAACACTGTTAACATTAAATTTGTTATTAGTATATATATATATATATATGTATATATATATATATATATATATATATATATATATATATATATATATATATATATATATGTATATATATATATATATATATATATATATATATATATATATATATATATATATATATGTATATATATATACATATATATATATATATATATATATATATATATACATATATATATATATATATATATATATATATATATGTATTATATAATGCATTAATAAATGTGTAAATGTATACATAAATAATAAGCCAGGGCTTGGCAACCTGATTTCCGCAACTCTGGGGGTGACTTCCGTGGCTGCGGCCGAGCCCGCCCGCGGCGGGAGTTGCTCGTGAGGCTCGCCATCACTGTTCTGATAAGAACACATAGGTAATGTCCATGACAATTACTATAATCATCATTATCATCACGAGTAACATAATATTTTGTGGAAGTTATTTCTTTTCATATGCCATTGACAGCGTTTGAGTAAAGTCTGTGATATTAAAGTTTTTAATCTCTGAATATGTTGAACTTCCTCTAAACGCAATTTTCATATGACTGTGTTACTGTGGTTGTTCTATGTTTCAGCAAATCTCCGGCTTTGAATTGTATTTAATTATTTCATACAATAAACTTTTACAAAACATTTTAATGATTTATCACGCTTTGAAGGACAGTCTATCATCATTAATTATTTCTATATGAATTTTCGAAGTCATAAACTGATTTTTTTTTTTTATTATTATTATTATTGCAATGATCTTTGAGACAAACTACATATATATGGATAGATAGATCGATAGATAATTTTAAAACACATATGAGAATACATATGATAATGACTCTACATAGTTGCCGACGACGTGGGGTATGTGGTGACTTTACGACTTATTTCTGTATGTTATATCAATATGTTTCTTTCTTGCTGTCCTTTGTTTATTTTATTTTTCTTGTTGTTCTCTTTATCTTTCTTTGACTGTCTATCGTATTATTTTTTCTCTTTACTCCTTTCTCTCGCGAATTTTAGTGTCTCGCTCTATATTTTTTATTATTATTATTATTATTATTTCTCTTTTCATTCTCTCTCTCTCTCCTCTCCTGTTTATCGTAAACTTTTTTTTTCTCTCTTTACTACTCTATTTCGTGAAAATTAGTCTCACGCTCTTTTTTTTTTCTTTCTTTCTTTCTTTCTTTCTTTCTTTCTTTCTCTTTTCTTTCTCTCTCTCTCTCCTCTCATTTCGTCTCCTCCCTCATTCTTTCTCTCTCTCTCTCTTCTCTTCTCTTTTCTTTTTTCTTTTCTTTTTCTTTTCTTTTCTTTGAAATTCTATGATTTTTGTTCAATGCATACTTGTCGTTTTTCATAACATTCTGAGGTCCTTTGATAGGGTTTATAAAAATGCAATACACTGATATTTTTTGTATCTTCATATTAGCTTATTTGTACTTCACACTCAGCGTAAATCAAGTAATGCTATTTTATGGGATGAAAATTATTGTTAACGATAACGAGAACTTAACTTTTTCCCCCCATTTACAATATAAAACAAAGGAAGATAACATGGACAAGCAAAGCAGTTGCACTGTTAAAGAGGAACTCTACACTCCCCCCATACATTCCAGACCCCATTTCTAACACCATACTCGAAGCAGACTTTGCACCGCCTAAAGCGCTCTATAACTTTTCTTTTCTTCAGCTCTGTTAAACTACCATGGAGATGGCGCTCTGGTGTCGTTCTCGGGAAATGGACGTGTCTCCAGCACAGATCGCTGCACGTGTGGGTGTACCTGCCGGTGAATTCTCTAGACTATAGA
>BOPN01002097.1:141247-143747 GCA_017312705.2 Penaeus japonicus | reverse complement strand
GTGTGTGTGTGTTTGTGTGTGTGTATGTGTGTGTGTGTCTGTGTGTCTGTTTGCGTGTGAGTATGTGCATGTGTGTGTCCCACCACCCTATACCTACATCTCATCCAACCCCTACCGCACGCACACTCAAGTACACTCACACCCACGCCCACATCCAGTAGTCAGCGAGTTACCGGATTCCGCCCAGGCTTCCGACTTCGTTAGCGTGACAACTCTAACCTTATTCCTCGGATGGTGTACTGTTCGTAGGGTTCCAGTGGACGTGCAAACAAACTTTTTTTTACTTTTTTACCTTTTTTTCGGTTTATTTATGTACTTTGTTTTTATTTACTCTTGTTTCCCTTCGCATTTGCTATTTATCTTATGTATCTATTTTTGACGAGGGTTGTTTTGAAATTATATCTCGAAAATTCACTTTGTTGATTAAGTTCCTTGAAATACTTGATAAACTAGCTAAACAATCTGTATGCAATGTTCTATATGAGTTTCAAACAAACAAATATGCAAGTACAAACAAGTAAATATACACGCGCATACAAACGCACATAAATGTGTTCTTGTGCCTGTGTACATATACAGTGTGTAGTAGATATACGAGAGAAATCTGGTGAAAAAATACTTCTTAGTTTTTAAAATGTTGTTTCGCTTTGCAATTTGCTTAGGAATTCAGTTATTTCTTTATAAAAGTTATAGCAATGACGATATCCAAACTGAACAAATCGAATTTAATGAGTATATTACTCAAAATAGTTCAGCTCAGTGAGATTTGCTTTATTTTTATATTTATATGTGTTATACATATATATATATATATATATATATATATATATATATATATATATATATATATATATATATATACATATATACACATATATATAAGCCAAATGATTAGCATAAACCATTGTGATAAATGTAGAAAAGGTATAAATGAGAAAGAATATTTTACAAAGCAAGAAATATAATTGACACGTTTCCTAGCCATACATTCGTCAGAATTGCATAAAAAACACATAACCCTAATGAAGATATACCTAAATATAACCCTTTATTCTTTGCCAAGCAATTCATTCCTATTAACACCTTTCCCACATATTGAGTCAAGAGATTCAATGTATCAAAACCAAAGCATCCGTTATTCGATTGCACTTGCTATTCGAATCCAATTATTGCAGTAAGCCAAACTGGACAATGATTAAAAGGGCTTATGTACTCATAACACAAGGTGTAATGCATTGTGTAGTGTATTTTCTTATATATTTAAATTTCGAATCTCCAGGATAGCTTCTAAGATAAGTTGGATAGATTTCACAAAACATTGCAAACAAATCGCTGTCAATATTAGTATTGCCAACACCTTCATCATGGTGAAAGAGAGAGAGAGAGAGAGAGAGAGAGAGAGAGAGAGAGAGAGAGAAATAGAAAGAAAAAAGGAGAGGAAGCGAGAGAGAGAGAGAAACAGAGACTCGGAGACAGAAAGAGAGAAATAAAGAGGAAGAGAGAGACATACGTTCTTTAATCGCTACCATTATCAGGTACTTCTATTACTAATAAATGAAACTCATTTCGATCTGAACGCTGCTTTCATTTTTCCTTTTGAAAATCAATTCCAGTTCTTATGACATTTTAAGTAAATCATGCAACTTGTAACCAATATTTGAGCTCCATATTAGGATATAAAATTTATTCAATTCTAAACGCTCTGTCCTACTGCCATGGACATTGCAATATTTAATCAACATATGATCTGATTTTGCAATTTCGAAGACTGCAACGACCCGTTCTTCGAAAATCAATCAAGCTTTCGTATATTGCAAGTCATGAGAGACTTCTTGTCTCAATTTGTCTGTTTATTCAATGATTGCCTTATTCCTTAATGCTTCAAACGCAGACATTTCTACGGTCGGTTGTAATCCTGTAAATAATTAACGTCATTGTTGTTTACTTGTGTATACAGCTTGATGTATATATGCCCAGGTGTGTGATATGTAACGGAGCAATTATTCTCTCAGTTTGTTTATGAAGAGGAAATAGAGGTTGGGTGTTCGTCATTCACTGTGCATTGCTGTTATCAAGCGAATGAAAGGTTTGATTGCAATACGAACACATTCTCTTTGGATTTTATAAATATATACTGTCGACCTTGGTAACTCTGAAATGACAAAACTGTATTGAAAAAGTATTACTTGTCAGTCTTTTTTCTTTACCATACCATATATATATATATATATATATATATATATATATATATATATATATATATATATATATATATATATATATATATATATATATATATATGTATACATATATATATATATATATATATATATATATATATATATATTTATATATATACATACATATATATATATATATGTATATATATATATATATATATATATATATATATATATATATATATATATATATATATATATATATATGTATACATATATATATATATATATATATATATATATATATATATATATATGTA
>BOPN01002097.1:136247-138747 GCA_017312705.2 Penaeus japonicus | reverse complement strand
TATATATATATATATATATATATATATGTACATATAAATATATATATATATATATTTGTAAATGATTTACATTAATAGAATTAAACAAATGTATGAATATAGACAAAGGGCTTAGGACTTAAGATATCAGATAAACAATATCAATTAAACGTTTGAATAAAGGGTTGAATAGATTATTGTAATACAAAGAGACTCAGGTAACAACATTTTACAAAATATATGTCTAATGATATCAAGAATTGAGCGTATGATTATCAGAAAATTATCATCCGATGTCTAAAGAGAAGAAAAACATAAACAAAAAAGGAAACAGTCGCAGTTTCTTTACAGTTATAAGGGGGATTAAGTGATTAAAAGGCATGTATTTACGTGGAAAAGATAAAGACTTGTAGAGTTATAAGATTAACAATGTTTTTTTTTCAGTAAAAGACAATCTAATAATAATAATGATGAGATTTCACAAAAGATAAAGTTTTAAAGAGCATTGAGAAACAAGATGAATTTAATTAAATAACACAGACAAAGTTAAAGGTTCATAAGCATTATATATAGTATACAAAAGAGTAGGAATAAATAAATTGTGATGAGATAAACACACACACACACGCGCATACACACATACGCATAAACGCACACACGTACACACACACACACACACACACACAAATGAAATAAATATTAGATGCAGCCACGCTTTGTTTAAAAGTAAGGAGAGGGAAGGATGCCACGTTGCTGTTAATTTCTGGACAAAGATCTTTAATATAGAGAGATTCCAAGGTTGGGAGATCAAAGTTGTATTTTGCTTTAAGGAGAATTATAAAGTCTAATGAACGAAAATGAATCTCGCAGTAAGATTGCGTAGAGTTTCCCCAACGTAACTCATTTTACAATGCGTATATTTAGATTAATAGACTACGTTGGAAATGAAAAAAGAGGTTAGAAGTTCCTTCTGTCTAAACATCGATCCTATAGTTAGTGAATTGATGAATATAAATTTAAATCTTATTTTGGGGAATAAAAGTTTCTAATGTTATGACACAGAAATCGATATGGTAAGGTGACATGATAGCTTGTTTCCTCATCTTTATCCATTTGCATGCTATTAATTGGTGGTGTAAAAAACTTATTATTAAGAGAAGTGTTGAGGTTCTTTCTATAAGTGTGTAAAGGAGATACCCGTTATTGAGAAAAAAAAAAGTTTCTCCAAAAAAAATTGAGGCCAGTCTGAACGAAGGTTACATCTTCTAAATTAAGTTTTTTTTTGTAATTGTTCTGGAATGGACAGGAAATTTGTACCCAAACCTGTGAATGTTGGTTTGTGGTAAATTGAGGTAGAAGTCTAATTTCTTTTCAACTGAATATTTAATATTGGGATGTTTAGAATTTAGACTTGTTGGAAATTTAGGAATTTGCTTCTTCTCATCCTGGAAAAGTTAAAAGGAAATTGGCCTATAATCAAAATTGCATTCATCAAGCCAAAGTCTCTTGTAATGGCGTAACAAATATTGCAAAAGTATATATATATATATATATATGTGTGTGTGTGTGTGTGTGTGTGTGTGTGTGTGTGTGTGTGTGTGTGTATATATATATATATATATATATATATATATTCATATGTAAGGGAAACACAAAGAGATAATACGTCGTATTTGAATCTCTTTACTTTGAACCGTTTGAAGCTAGAAAGAAAGAACACAATTTTATAATTGCTCTCTTAACAACCAGCAATGATTTACATTAATAGAATTAAACAAATGTATGAATATAGACAAAGGGCTTAGGACTTAAGATATCAGATAAACAATATCAATTAAACGTTTGAATAAAGGGTTGAATAGATTATTGTAATACAAAGAGACTCAGGTAACAACATTTTACATAATATATGTCTAATGATATCAAGAAATGAGCGTATGATTATCAGAAAATTATCATCCGATGTCTAAAGAGAAGAAAAACATAAACAAAAAAGGAAACAGTCGCAGTTTCTTTACAGTTATAAGGGGGACTAAGTGATTAAAAGGCATGTATTTACGTGGAAAAGTTAAAGACTTGTAGAGTTATAAGATTAACAATGTTTTTTTTTTTCAGTAAAAGACAATCTAATAATAATAATGATGAGATTTCACAAAAGATAAAGTTTTAAAGAGCATTGAGAAACAAGATAGATTTAATTAAATAACACAGACAAACTTAAAGGTTTATAAGCATTATATATAGTATACAAAAGAGTAGGAATAAATAAATTGTGATGAGATAAACACACACACACGCGCGCGCATACACACATATGCATAAACACACACACACACACACACACACAAACACACACACACACACGTACACACACACACACAAACAAATGAAGTAAATATTAGATGCAGCCACGCTTTGTTTAAAAGTAAGGAGAGGGAAAGATGCCACGGTGCTGTTAAGTTCTGGAAAAAAAATCTTTAACCCTTTCCCTGTCACCCCTCCAGAGGCGAACATTTTTCTA
>BOPN01002097.1:120957-122950 GCA_017312705.2 Penaeus japonicus | reverse complement strand
GCATTATATATTATTTTCATTATCAACATCCTCATTATCATTATTATTAACATCATTATGATTGTCTTTACTTATCATATTTGAATCGTTACGAATAATTTCATCATCATTTGTGTTGCCATTGTCATTATCATCTTTATCATTATCATAATTATCATTATATTTTATCATTATTATCGAATTGTATTCGTTATATTTATCCTGATCATTAATGTTATAACCACATTCATTGTCAAATCTGTCAAGTCATTGTTGTTATTATCGTTAACATTATTAATTTCGATATCACTATTATCATCATCATAATTATCATTGTTGTTGTTGCTATTATGATTATCATTACTGGTATTAATGGCATTGCAATTATAACTAATACTCTCATTCACAAAAAATTACCATTTTTATTATTATTATTATTTTTTTTTTTTGGTATTTTTATTATCATCCTTATCATCATTACTATCATTACCATCATTATCACCATTATCATTATTGTTACTATGATGATCATTATTCTTACTATCATTATTTATATTCTGATTATCATTATCATTATCATAATCATAGTTATTAATACTATTATTTGTAAGCCGGCTTGAATTTGGTTGGTATGCAAATGAGATCGTTTTGAATCTTACTTGAAAATACGAATAAAACAAACTTGAGTCAGCCTGGCAGACGCTTTTATCATCATTACGAATTATACATTTGCATATATATTCTAAAAACACTAACCACTTCACTTGACCTTCATTCCTAATCATCAAACAGATCAGAAAGAACAACCTTTGTTAAGTGCTTGGTAACTACCATCAAATCTCCCCGACGTCTTTCTTAATCTCACTATCAATCCAGATTTATTTGACCAGATCGATATCCGGTACACTTGGTGATTCGCCTCCCCTCCTCAACCGGCTTCTTCGAACGGATGCTGCAGAGGGAGATAACTGATCTTTGCACGCTTTGATCTTTCTGATATTTGCATCCGGATGGTCACTCGAATGATCGCTTTTTTTATTCATACTCGGGATTGTGAGGTGATGATGTTAATGATGGTGTTGATGGTGATTTTATTAGAGGTCATTATTGACGATGGTAATTATGATGATCATGTTTGTATTAGTAATGATCATGGAAAAAATGGTAGTGATAATTATTTATCATCATCATTATTGTTATTATTATTATCATTATTATTATTATCATTACTATCATTACTATCATTATCATGATAACAATAATGATGATCAAGATTATGAAAATGATAATGATAATAATGATAATAATGGTAATAATCATCATGATAAGAATGCCAATAATAATGATGATAATGATAATGATGATGGTAATGCTAGGATAATGAAAATGATGATTATACTGATAATGATAATAATGATAATATTGATGTTAATAATAATATTTCTTGTGTAATAATAATCGTTTCTTGTGTGTGAGTAACAATAATTAGGATGATAATAATGATAATAATAAAGAAATAATATTGATGATAATAAATAAATAATATTGATTATAATTACAATGACGATGATAACCATGATAATGATAGCAATAATGACAATCATAACAGTAGTGATAAAAAGTGATAACAATAATAATGATGGTAATTTAATTATGATATTGATAATAATGGTAAAAATTATAATGATAATGATGATAATAATGATAATAGTATATTGATGATCATAGCAATAATATTAATAACAATAATAATAGTAATGATAATAAAGATAAAGATGATAACGATAACAATAAAATGATAAAATCACTAATGATAATAACTGTATGACATTGATAATACATTGATGATAAGCTTTGTATAATTAAATGAATATATAGATGAATAAATTGCATTGTCCTCATGATGAATTATAATGATGATAAAATATTGCTAACAGTGACTGAGCGATAATGATGGGAGAAATGATAATAAGAAATAATTAGATATATGTGAATAAATACATAAATGAATATA
>BOPN01002097.1:90957-93457 GCA_017312705.2 Penaeus japonicus | reverse complement strand
ATCATTTTCATTAATCAACATTATCATCAGTATACCGTCATAACGATAGTAATGGTGGTGATGATTAAGAATATATTTACGAGGATCATAATAATGACACTAATCATATTCATGATGATAATGATTATAATAGTAATAATGATAATACCAATAATAATAATCAACAATAACAATAATAATAACAATAACAATAATAATAATAATAATAATAACAATAATAGTAATAATGATAATGATAATAATGATAATAAACAGCTCACAATACAAATAAAACCGATAAACTCCCAGGTAAAATAACCGTGCCTTTGAAAAAAACTGCAGTTGTATAAGGCTATGCTCGACTAATATCACATGTAGCGCAATTCCCGAACTTGAGAATGTGTTTCCTGGTATGCTTTTTAAGGAATACAAAGGGACAGGAGCATGGCATTCTTTTCCTGGAGCCAAGAGGAAAAAGAACGGCAGCAACAATAACAACAACATCAAGAAAATATCCAACAAGGAATATCAATGATGTTAATGGTAACAATAAAGTTGATTCTGACAAAGATAATAATGATGGCAGTGATAGCAATAGGTAAAATGCTAATGATAAGACAGTGATATATACTGCTGTTGCTACTACTACTAAAACTACTAATATTACTAATACTATTACCAGATTAAGGTACAAATAAAAAATAAGATGAAGCATTCATTGCATCTATTGATACTCATATTATTCATAATACTTACAACTATAGTAATGATTGTAATGATATTGATAGCTGTGATGATAACAAAGCTAATTACATAAATGACAATGATGGTAATAAAGATAACAATAAAGATAATAGCCATGCCCGTATTAAAAACATAACAATGATAACAATCCGACACTGTCTTTCCAATTCAAGCAGTCCTGAATTTAAGGTAGTTGTTATTACAATGGAAGTTGGATAAAAAAGAAACACTGTGTTTATTGCTGGATATTTTCTACCAAATTAGAGAAAAATGTTTATTATTGTTATCATATAACAGGGCTGCACACCAGCACGCTGCTTTTATGTCAGCTTTCTTTTCTCTGAGGCGAAGGGAAAAACTCGATGCAAGTATCTGTAACACATGATTGCATACGTATATACACTTAAACATACTCATACACACACACATACACACACACGTACGCGCGCGCACACACACACATATACAGTATCTCTCTCTCTCTCTCTCTCTCTCTCTCTCTCTCTCTCTCTCTCTCTATATATATATATATATATATATATATATACATACACACACACACACACATTTTCTTGTGTGTGTGTCAGAATGTTATTAATCGATAACTGTGGATACCTTATGGTATTAGTACAAAAATACTATCTCCGTAGTCATAGTCCTTTTAGCCAAAGGCTAGTCCAAGGGCATGCGTTCGTAAAACTTTGTCTCATATTTTGCCATGCCAAAAGCATTAGGAAATGAAAGAAGGGTCAGGGCCTTCCCAGAGGCGACGCGCACCAAGCTCCCCCTACTGGGAAATAAGCGTGACTAAAGAAACAAGTGAGCAAGTGGAGGGTGAGAGTAGCATTGGAATGTAGGTACTCTAACGGGAAAGTTAAAAGAAATTTTGGATGTGATGGAGAGGAGGAAGATAGGTGTTTTATGCATGCAAGAGACTGGGTGGAAAAGACAGGCTACAAGGGGGTTAAGCAATGTGGATAATCTTTATTATTGTGGGTCTCGACTAGGAAGAAATGGGGTGATAGAAGTTTGAAAAAATAGTGATTGGCTTATAATAGAAGTGTTAATAGTGGGGAAGGGAGTAGTATATGTTGTTTCAGCATTCTCACCTCCGAAGGGTTGCCAAATGGAAGAGTGAAAATTAATCAAGGAAGAACTGGAAACTGCAATTAGAATGGTAATGGACATGAATTTGGTGAAAGAAATGAAGCGTTTCGATTTAGTATGTATGAACACATGGACTGTGAAGGCAGACCGTCATTGAGTGACATATGAAAGTGGTGGAATACAAAACGAAATAGTATCTTTATTAGAAAGGAAGACAGAGGCGGAGCGGTAAACTGTAAGTTGATCCTTGGGAGGCATATGTGCAACAACACGGCACCAGTGATGGATGTCAAGTTGAGAGATAGAAAGCAGGCGAGAAGATCGAGGATATCAAGAATTAGACCACGGGACTTCGATGTGGGGGAATGTGATCAGTATAAGAGCTATGTGGGAGAGAGACGTCAAATAGGAGTGAAACTGAGAGATGATGGAGTAGATAGAGGTGAAAATATTTGGAATGAAATGAAAACAGTATGTGTGAAAGTGATAGAGAAAGCAGTTGGGCGAACAAGTAGCTATGAATAGTCAAAAGGGAACGAAAAGTGGTGGTGGAATTGAGCGATATAAAATTCACTTAATCATAAGTCCAAGGTTTTCAAGGATTGGAGAGTGAAACATATGCATGAGGTGAGGATCGTTACAGAGAAAAGAAAAAGGATAGTAGGAAGAC
>BOPN01002097.1:40000-57500 GCA_017312705.2 Penaeus japonicus | reverse complement strand
GACGAAGAGTTCAGGTGAAGGAAAACAGTCAGGAAAATGAAGGAAAGTCGTAGTTAGAGTAGTGGGAGGACGAAACTCCCTGTCTGACTCGTTAAGATATTGAAGTGTCATGTCCACTCAAAACCTTCTGGAAGGCCTGCCAGGTCGGAAGGTGAAAAGTCTTTGTTGTTTGTTGATTCTTCTTCTTCTTATCTGTGGGGGTGAGTAAGTTGAAGAGGGTTGGGAGGAAGGGGTCTGAAACTTGGGTTGGGGTTTAAGGATAAGGAATCTTTATTATTTATTCATTAAATAGAGTTAGTAAAACCAAATTTTTTTTTTTTTTTTTTTTTTTTTTTTTTGATAAAGCGGAAGAGGAAGTGGTGAAAGGAGCTGGAGAGATAGTGAAAAGAAACTTGGGAGGAGATAAAGTGATAGAAGGAAAGCTGAGAAAGGTGGAGAAAGGAGAAAAGATAAGTTGTAAGACCAGGAGAAAGAAGTCAGAGAATAGCTTGCATGTGCACCCTTAGTAGCTGAACAAAGCCCGGAGTCCAGCCCTCGGGAGAACGTAGAAACCAGAACACCTAGCAGGCTATTTTTTAAGGGATTTTTTTTTTTATTATTTTTTTTATTTTTTTGGATTTTTACATTCTTCAGCTCTGCCCACGCTGCACTTCGCCGACCTCGCACGTCACCTCTCACTGCTATGCATGATGTGCCGTGCTTGACGTTGAAGTGGAGCCTGTGGGTTGGCTTGTAGTCTGGGTTAAAAGGTTTTTTTAAAAAAAATCTTCATTCTTGAACTTCTTGAACTTGCAGGTCCTCTTGAGGTTTACTTCTTCATTCTTCTTTTAGGTTCTCCTCTTCATGGTTGCCTCCTTACTTGATCATCGGTCTCCTGTACCTGATGCCGTGAATATGGCCTCAACTTCTTCAATGCCATTGATTCTGCTGAGGCTTTTGGGCCACCAGGCATGTGTGCCTTCTGGACGAACGTTGAGGCGATTGTGAAACCCTCATCCTCATCTTGGATTCTTGTCCGACTTCTTGTGGCTTGATGGTAAGTCTCTTGTTGATCACCTCGATCCTTAGTCTTTGATGGATCTCTCGTGCAGTGACTACTTCGGGAAAGCGAATATTCAGAATCCATTTGCCTGCCTGGTTCTGAATAGTCTGTAGCTTCATCATCTGCCTTCTAGAAATGGTGTGGGTAGGCACTGGCGGGTATTCCATGATGGGCCGCACTAGGGCTTTATAAATGTAGAGCTTGGTTTCAGTACTCAGTGTCTGGAACCTTCTGATCTTGTTCAGCTGATGTTTAGCTTTGGTTGCTCTTTCATTTATGTGAGGGACAATTCCTCTTCTGCTAATTGTTAGCCCTAGTATCTTTCCTTTGTCACAGTAGTCCACTGCTTCCTCGTCCACTATCAGATCTGCTGTCTTGAATTTGGCCACAGGAATGACTTGGAATTTTCTCATGTTGGTTGAGATCTTCCACTGTTTTTCGTATCGATTGATGGTCTCTATGGCTCTGGCAGTTCTCAGTGCCATCATCTCGATCGATCTCCCTTCATACTTGATTATTTGAGTGATGTCGGCATACATATAGTGATTGCTGCCATGTGATGGTTCAGGCAGATCTGCTGTATAGATTGTAGATAGTGTCGGTGAGAGACGGCTTCCCTGTGGAACTCCACTCGCAAGGGGAATTGCTTCGCCGACTGTGGCTACCGACGACTATTCTTGCGCTCCGACTTTCAACAAAGTCACACAATAGCTTGGTCAAGGACGTCGGGAGGTTCAGCCTGATGATCTTAAGTTTCAGGCCTGTGTGCCAAACTTTGTCGAAGGCTTTGGCCACATCTCTCAGAACCACATTGACTTGGTTCCTTTCGCTCATGGCATTGGCGATTTCTTCATATATGATTGCAATGGCTGTTGATGTTCCTCTGCCTGGTCTGAAGCCATGTTGCCTGGGATTTTGTAAATCATTAATCTCCAGGTGATTTCGCAATCTTATGTTCAGTATCTTTTCAAAGACTTTGCCTGGGACTTCCAGCAGAGATATTGGTCTGTAATTCTCTACTTTTCTTGGATTTTTCCCGGCTTTTGGTATCATCCTGACTCTTGCTTCCTTGAAGTGGTCAGGGAAGTAGCCAGCAGTGAGAGAGGCATTGTATATGTTTGCCAGTCTCAGCAACATCTTGTTTGGAAGATTTTGCAGGATTGTTTTGTTGATCCTGCTTTTGCCTGGAGCAGTTCTATTCTTGAAACTCTGAATAGTTCTTTTGACATCTGTGGGGTTGAAGTCAGAAGCAGCTTCTGGGTATAGGAGGTGCATGTGCCTTCCTATTTCCTCTATGATGGTCTCCTCGAAATCACTGTCAAAGTTCTCTTCTTCTTCGGTAATTCGGAAACAATTTCTCCAGTAATTTCTGAACAGGATTTCTTGTTCTTCTTCTTCATGAATCTTCTCATCTTGTTCATTGAGGAGGTAGCTACTTCTGCTTTCACTTCTTCCCATCAGTTTCTTTATTCCTGACCAGAAGGACTGTGGATCTTTTCGGTCCCATTCCACTTTTCGAACAAGTTCTTCCCACTTGTCATTTGCTGCTCTCCTCCACTGGTTAGAGAGTTCTCTTTGCAAGCTTCTGTATCTTGCTCTCAGGTCTTGTGTCCATCCATGAATCCCTGCATAGTGCTGCAGGTGATTCGACTGTATATTTAGCAGTCTTACTTCAGCTGTTAGCCTTGGATGGGGGATAGTCCTGTGGTTGCTCTTGGGTACATGATGCTCAAGTGCTGCTTCAACATCGCTGTACCACTTTTGGACTTCCTCATCAATCTCTTCCAATGTTGCAGTCCTCAAGTTGGCTGCAGGCTTGGACTGGAGCTCATCCTTGAATCCTCCCCAATTAGCCATTCTAAAGTTGAATCTGCTACAGTTTAGGCTTTTCAGGATTGGGTTGGATGATATCTTGAGGATGATGGGCAGGTGGTCACTGGTGCTTGCAGGGCCCGGTTCCATGATCACGTTGTGATGGGCTTGGTTATTGCACAGTGCAATATCTGGTTTGGTTGCTGTGTTCCCTGTGATGTAAGTAGGGAAGTCTGGTCCCATGTGGATTAGATCTCCATCAGCAACCATTCTAGCAATAGCATTGCCAACCTGGTTGCCTGCTATTGATTTTAGCATTGGATGGTTGGCGACAGGGTCTCCCACTATGTATGTGGGTAATCTTCGTCGAAGCAGACTGTATAAGTCTTGCAGTGGAACAATTGCCCTTCTTGGAGGCAGATACATTGTAGCCACTATGTGGATCTGCTGGTCTCTATCTCCATTGCCAGCATTTCATCAAAGTCGTCGAGAATCTTATGTTTGATTTCTCTTCGGACTGCTATTGCTATGCCATCACTTGCTTCTCCAGTCCTGTTCCTCTGATAACATAAGTAGGGGAACAGTTTCAGCCTGTCTGTGTCCTTCAAACCATGACTGTTGATCAGGACTACATCTGCATTTAGGGCTCTATACATGCCCGACAGTTCGTTCCTACGAACCATAGTCCACTTGAGGACGTTCTGCTGAACTACAGTGATGGTGTGATTCACTTGGATTTGGCTGCAGGTCCATCTTCATGCCTTTCTTGGGACTCATCATAGCCATTCCTCCTCTTCCTGTAGGACTCAGGGTCGAGGTAAGTGATAGCCACACCAACGAGATTTAGGGAGGCTGCCCTAATTCTCCTATCGATGATACTGGCACATTCATCAGATTTCAGCCTCTGATTATTGTAGGAGTATTTCATCCTGCCATTTTTTATGTATTCTGCAACATCATCATCATCAATATTGCCGTTTGTAACGGTTTTCTCGGCAGTGTACAGGATGACTCCTACAGCTTTGCCCTTTGCTTCCCTGGCCTTCTTCACATTCTTGCACCTGTGTGGGGATGGCACCCTCACATACTGGGGTACTGGTGCAGTGGGCTCTTCCAGTGGCGGCATTTCTTCAAGAACTGGCAGATCTGGCATTTCTTCTTCTTCAGGTGCTTCTGTGGGGGTTTCTGTAGGGAGCATAACCCTCAGGATGCCTGCCGAATTTACATCATTTGGAAGGTCCATCTCAAAGCAGCCTGGTTGTGCAAGGTTGGCCAGGTGGGCATGCATCAAGGCAATCAGGGTCTTGACAGCCAGGTTGTTGGGCAGCTGCATGATGGGTGGCTGCGTCTCTTTAATCGCCGTTTTGGTAATTTCGGCTGTGGCTTTGGCTGTTTTTTCGATCGTTTTCTCGACCTTAGCTGTAGCCTTTGCAGTGTTCTTGACTACTTCACTCAGTAGTCTGGACTCTTTCTGGGTTTGGATCTCTTGCTTCTTTTCTACTGCCTTTGTGATCTCTTTCCTTCTAATTGGGCAGCTTCCAGAGAGAGTCCTGTGTTCGCCTCCACAGTTTAGGCATTTATTTGTGGTGTTCTTACATGTCGTGAACCTGTGTCCGGTCTGACCACATTCACTGCATTTTTCAGCATTCTTCTTAGTACATTTACCCTTTGTATGGCCATATTCGTAGCAATTCATACACTGAATTACTCGAGTGAATCGTTCCTCTTCGATCTGGGCCGGGTTTATACTGTAATTGTATAGGATCAGTCCTTGTTCTTTGATCTTTTTGGCAGTCTGTATATCATGGAATCGAATCTTAACAATTCCATGTTGTGGCATCTTATAGACTTCATCGATTTGCAGGCTGAGTTGTCTTGCAGTTCTCTTTTATCTTCTTCATTAGAGTGGCTTGTAATGTACAGAGTCCACTTTTTTATACAATTGTCATCTTAGCTTTGAGACAAAGGCATCTGGGGGTCAAAACCTGAGCTCTTAAGCTTTTGGCGGAATTCTGGTGACATTATCTTATCGGCATCGGTCAGGGTCTTTGGCAAAACAATGTATCCATTCCTAGCATCAATGATTCTTAGGAAATGGATACCATTGCCAAACATCAGAGAGTTCAGTTCCTGCTTTCGAGTTAGAGTCGGAATGCCATAGAGGTTTACTTTAATTTTGGTGGTCAAAGTATGGTTTCCCAATACATAGCTCGATCCTACTGCATATAAAAAGTCCAAGTCCTGCCTGAGTTGTCAGATTAAGTCCTATCTCTGACAACCTCCTCTTATCTCTGAGGAGCCTAGCAGGTTGGCTATGTAGACGATCTAACTGGAGTTGGCAGGAGTGTTAGAGTGGCCTGCCGCCGTTCCCTATGCCTAACAAAGGTGGCAACCTCCGAGTGTTTCTTGCAGTATCCCAACTAAGGGACGCTGAGACCCCGGCCTTCGCCAGGATGTGACCCGGTTCGCCGGGTAAACCGCAGGGTTCGCCTTCAGAAACAAACGGTGTTATCCTAACGCCGAAAAGTGGTGGTAAAGGACAGGGGGGGACAGGTGTGTGCCTACAAGGATCTCTTGTAGCACCGAGGTGCTTGGCTCGAGAGAGCCGAGTGTCAAAACCCTTACTATGAAGGATCTCTTTTAGTAATGCCAACTCCTTAAAGATGTTAACTCCCTTGTAAGTGGTGCCCACTTGTACTGGGTCAGGTAGTCCAGGTAATTCTTCCTTTATTTCTTGCTGAAGTGTTACCCACTTAGCATGCTTAATTCCACTCTTTCTTCCTTCAAAGAGTTCTTGTAGATTCTTCTTCTTCTTTCAAGGCTTCTAAATAGCTTCAGCTGGAGCAGGGAAGCTGGAGCAGGTGCTGTTATCTCAGGTGAGGTCAGGTGCTGATTGATTTGAGTTAAGTGTTGAGTGCTGATGTTGAACTCCCTAATAATAACTGGAACTCCCACCGAAGTGGAAGGGGACAGTTAAGTTAGACGAAGAGTTCAGGTGAAGATAAACAGTCAGGAAAATGAAGGAAAGTTGTAGTTAAAGTAGTGGGAGGACGAAACTCCCTGTCTGACTTTTTAAGTTATTGAAGTGTCATGCTCACTCAAAACCTTCTGGGAGGCCTGCCAGGTCGGAAGGTGAAAAGTCTTTGTTGATTGTTGATTTATTCTTCTTATCTGTGAGGGTGAGTAAGTTGAAGAGGGTTGGGAGGAAGGGGTCTGGAACTTGGGTTTGGGTTAAGGATAAGGAATCTTTATTATTTATGCATTAAATATAGTTAGTAAAAACCAAAAAATGTTAGTAATTTTTTTTTTTTTTTTTTTTTTTTTTTTTTTTTTTTTTTTTTTTTTTTTTTTGAAGCGTGATAAAGCGGAAGAGGAAGTGGTGAAAGGAGCTGGAGAGATAGTGAAAAAGAAACTTGGAGGCGTCAGTGAGAGTTAGAAAGTTAAGTAGAGTGAAGAGAGTATTAGCTTTTTATTGGAGTTGGTCTTGAGGAGAAGGAAGTTGAAGTGAATAATGGAAGTGTGTAAAGTGAAGAGGAAGTGATGAAGGGAGCTGGAGGGATAGTGGAAATGAAATTTGCGAGGAGATAAAGTGATAGAAGGAAAGCTGAGAAAGGTGGAGAAAGGAGAAAAGATAAGTTGTAAGACCAGGAGAAAGAAGTCAGAGAATAGCTTGCATGTGCGCCCTTAGTAGCTGAACAAAGCCCCGGGTCAACCCCTCGGGAGGCAGCCAGAAACCAGAACACCTAGCAGGCTATTTTTTAAGGGATTTTTTTTTTTTTTTTTTTTTTTTTTTTTTTGGATTTTGGATTTTACATTCTTCCAGCTCTGCCCACGCTGCACTTCGCCGACCTCGCACGTCACCTCTCACTGCTATGCATGATGTGCCGTGCTTGACGTTGAAGTGGAGCCCTGTGCGGTTGACTTGTAGTCTGGGATTCAAGGTGTTAAAATCACGAGGTCTTGATTTCTTGATTGCAGGTCCTCTTGAAGTCTACTTCTTCATTCTTGGCTTAATCTTCTTTCTGTGTTCTCCTCTTTATGGTTGCCTCCTTACATCATCGGTCTCCTGTACCTGATGCCGTGAATATGGCCTCAACTTCTTCAATGCCATTGATTCTGCTGAGGCTTTTGGGCCACCAGGCATGTGTACCTTCTGGACGGGCATTGAGGCGATTGTAGAGCTCCTCATCCTCATCTTGGATTTTTGTCCATCTTCTTCTGGCTTGATGGTGGAGTCTCTGGTTGATCGCCTCGATCCTTAGTCTTTCATGGATCTCTCGTGCAGTGACTACTTCAGGAAAGCGAATATTCAGAATCCATTTGCCTGCCTGGTTCTGAATAGTCTGCCTTCCATCATCTGCCTTCTGGAAATGGTGTGAGTAGGCACTGGTGGGTATTCCATGATGGGCCGCACTAGGGCTTTATAAATGTAGAGCTTGGTTTCAGTACTCAGTGTCTGGAACCTTCTGATCTTATTCAGCTGATGTTTAGCTTTGGTTGCTCTATCATTTATGTGAGGGACAATTCCTCTTCTGCTAATTGTTAGCCCTAGTATCTTTCCTTTGTCACAGTAGTCCACTGCTTCCTCGTCCACTATCAGATCTGCTGTCTTGAACTTGGCCACAGGAATGACTTGGAATTTTCTCATGTTGGTTGAGATCTTCCACTGTCTTTCATATCGATTGATGGTCTCTATGGCTCTGGCAGTTCTGAGTGCCATCATCTCGATCGATCTCCCTTCATACTTGATTATCTGAGTGATGTCGTCGGCATACATATAGTGATTGCTGCCATGTGATGGTTCAGGCAGATCTGCTGTATAGATTGTGAACATTGTCGGTGAGAGGCAGCTTCCCTGTGGAACTCCACTCGCAGGAAGGAATTGCTTCGCCGACTGTGTACCGACGACTATTCTTGCACTCCGACTTTCAACAAAGTCACACAATAGCTTGGTCAAGGACGTCGGGAGATTCAGCCTGATGATCTTAAGTTTCAGGCCTGTGTGCCAAACTTTGTCAAAGCATGCATCTCAGAACTACATTGACTTGGTTCCTTTCGCTCATGGCATTGGCGATTTCTTCATATATGATTGCAATGGCTGTTGACGTTCCTCTGCCTGGTCTGAAGCCATGTTGCCTGGGATTTTGTAAATCGTTAATCTCCAGGTGATTTCGCAATCTTATGTTCAGAATCTTTTCAAAGACTTTGCCTGGACTTCCTTGAGACTATTGGTCTGTAATTCTCCACTTTTCTTGGATTTTTCCCAGCTTTTGGTATCATCCTGACTCTTGCTTCCTTGAAGTGGTCAGAAGGAAGTAATAACAGTGAGAGAGGCATTGTATATGTTTGCCAGTCTCAGCAACATCTTGTTTGGAAGATTTTGCAGGATTGTTTTGTTGATCCTGCTTTTGCCTGGAGCAGTTCTATTATTGAAACTCTGAATAGTTCTTTTGACATCTGTAGGGTTGATCTTGGTCATAAGTGGATCTGTGGGGGTCCAGTCTAGTGGTAGAAGCAGCTTCTGGATATAGGAGGTGCATGTGCCTTCCTATTTCCTCTATGATGGTCTCCTCGAAATCACTGTCAAAGTTCTCTTCTTCTTCTTCGGTAATTCGGAAACAATTTCTCCAGTAATTTCTGAACAGGATTTCTTGTTCTTCTTCTTCATAAATCTTCTCATCCTGTTCGTTGAGGAGGTAGCTACTTCTGCTTTCACTTCTTCCCATCAGTTTTCTTATTCCTGACCAGAGGACTGTGGATCTTTTCGGTCCCATTCCCACTTTTCGAACAAGTTCTTCCCACTTGTCCATTTATAACCTACTCCATTGATTAGAGAGTTCTCTTTGCAAGCTTCTGTATCTTGCTCTCAGGTCTTGTGTCCATCCATGAATCCCTGCATAGTGCTGCAGGTGATTCGACTGTATATTTAGCAGTCTTACTTCAGCTGTTAGCCTTGGATGGGGGATAGTCCTGTGGTTGCTCTTGGAATTTTTATGATGAGCAAGTGCAGCTTCAACATCGCTGTACCACTTTTCGACTTCCTCGTCAATCTCTTTCAGTGTTGCAGTCCTCAAGATTGCTCACGGCTTGGACTGGAGCTCATCCTTGAATCCTCCCCAATTAGCCATTCTAAAGTTGAATCTGCTACAGTTTAGGCTTTTCAGGATTGGGTTGGATGATATCTTGAGGATGATGGGCAGGTGATCACTGGTGCTTGCAGGGCCCGGTTCCATGATCACGTTGTGATGAGCTTGGTTATTGCACAGTGCAATATCTGGTTTGGTTGCTGTATTCCCTGTGATGTAAGTAGGGAAGTCTGGTCCCATGTGAATTAGGTCTCCATCAGCAACCATTCTAGCAATAGCATTGCCAACCTGGTTGCCTGCTCTATTGTTTAGCATTGGATGGTTGGCATTGAGGTCTCCCGCTATGTATGTGGGTAATCTTCGTCGAAGCAGACTGTATAAGTCTTGTAGTGGTACAATTGCCCTTCTTGGAGGCAGATACATTGTAGCCACTACTATTGGACCTCTGCTGGTCTCTATCTCCATTGCCAGCATTTCGTCAAAGTCGTCGAGAATCTTATGTTTGATTTCTCTTCTGACTGCTATTGCTATGCCATCACTTGCTTCTCCAGTCCTGTTCCTCTGATAACATAAGTAGGGGAACAGTTTCAGCCTGTCTGTGTCCTTCAAACCATGACTGTTGATCAGGACTACATCTGCATTTAGGGCTCTATACATGCCCGACAGTTCGTTCCTACGAACCATAGTCCACTTGAGGACGTTCTGCTGAACTACTGTGATGGTGTGATTCACTTAGATTTGGCTGCAGGTCCATCTTCATGCCTCTCTTGGGACTCATCATAGCCATTCCTCCTCTTCCTGTAGGACTCAGGGTCGAGGTAAGTGATAGCCACACCAACGAGATTTGGGGAAGCTGCCCTAATTCTCTTATCGATGATGCTAACATTCATCAGATTTCAGCTTCTGATTATTGTAGGAGTATTTCATTCTGCCATTTTTGATGTATTCTGCAACATCATCATCATCAATATTGCCGTTTGTAGTGTTTTTCTCGGCAGTGTATAGGATGACTCCTACAGCTTTGCCCTTTGCTTCTCCCTGACGCCTTCATTCTTGCACACCTGTGTGGGGATGGCACCCTCACATACTGGGGTACTGGTGCAGTGGGCTCTTCTAGTGGCTGCATTTCTTCTTCAAGAACTGGCAGTTCTGGCATTTCTTCTTCTTCGAGTGTTTCTGAGGTTTCTTTGGGAGTGTCTGAGGGTTCTGTTGGCAACCTTCACCCTCAGGTGCAATTAACGTCGTTAGGAAGGTCCATTTCGGGAAGGTTGTTTCTCCTCAAGGCTAGCTTTGCTTGTTCTGCAAAGCAGCCTGGTTGGGCAAGGTTGGCCAGGTGAGCGTGCATCAGGGCAATCAGGGTCTTGACAGCTAGGTTGTTTGGCAGCTGCATAATTGGAGGCTGTGTCTCTTTGATAGCCGTCTTTGTTATTTTTCTGACTGTGGCTTTTGTGATCTTTTCGATCGTTTTCTCGACCTTTGCTGTAGCCTTTGCAGTGTTTTTAACTACTTCACT
The DNA here is from genome assembly GCA_017312705.2 of Penaeus japonicus. Classification (NCBI taxonomy): domain Eukaryota; kingdom Metazoa; phylum Arthropoda; class Malacostraca; order Decapoda; family Penaeidae; genus Penaeus; species Penaeus japonicus. Next base: position 47,047 of record BOPN01002097.1, on the reverse strand, counting down.
GAGTAGTCTGGACTCTTTTTGTACTTCTTTCTCTTGCTTCTTTTCTTCGACTTTTGTGATTTCTTTCCTTCTTATAGGGCAGCTTCCAGAAAGAGTTCTGTGTTCGCCTCCACAGTTTAGGCATTTTTCAATGGTACTTTTACATGATGTGAACCGATGCCCGGTCTGACCACATTCACTGCATATTTCAGAATTCTTCTTTGTGCATTTCCCTTTGACGTGACCATATTCATAGCAACTCATACGATGAATGACTCTGGTGAATCGCTCTTCCTCGATCTGGGCAGGGTTAATACTGTAATTAAAGAGGATGAGTCCTTGCTCTCTGATCTTATTGGCAGTCAGGATGTCTGGGAATCGTATCTTTACTATCCCATGCTGTGGCATCTTGTATACTTCTTCAATATTGGTATTCAATTGCTTAGTCAATTCTTCTTTTATCTCTTCATTTGTATGGCTGGTGATATAAGTGTCAACTTTTTTCACCACAATGATCATCTTGGCTTTGGTCTCTAGAGGCATCTGTGGGGCAAAACCTGAGGACAGGAGTTTTCGCCTAAAATCGGGAGCCATGATTTTGTCAGCATCTTGCAAAGACTTTGGCAAAACAAGGTAGCCATTTCTGGTGTCAATTATCCGCAAGAAGTGGATGCCATTGCCAAACATCAGAGTATTCAGTTCGTGCTTTTTGGTCATCGTCGGGATTCCATCTAAGTTTATCTTGATCTTGGTAGTCGAACCCATGGCGACTCCCGACTCAAGAACAAGGTCGTGATCAGAGACTCAACATCAGTCACTCAGACTCACATCAGTTGACCTCACCTGAGATAACAGCACCTGCTCCAGCTTACCTGCTCCAGCTGAAGCTATTTAGAAGCTTTGAAAGAAGAAGAAGAATCTACAAGAACTCTTTGAAGGAAGAGTTATAATCTACATGCTAAGTGGGTAACACTTATAGCAAGAAGAAGAAGAATTACCTGGACTACCTGACCCAGTCCAAGTGGGCAACACTTATGCCAAGGAGTTAACATCTTTAAGGAGTTGGCATATTAAAAGAGATCCCTTCAGAGTAAGGGTTTTGACACTCGGCTCTCTCGAGCCAAGCACCTCGGTGCTACAAGAGATCCTTGTAGGCACACACCTGTCCCCCCCTGTCCTTTACCACCACTTTTCGGCGTTAGGATAACACCGTTTGTTTCTGAAGGCGAACCCTGCGGTTTACCCGGCGAAGGCCGGGGTCTCAAAGGGGTCCCTTAGTCGGGATACTGTAAGAAACACTCGGAGGTTGCCACCTTTGTTAGGCTTAGGGAACGGCGGCAGGCCACTCTAACACTCCTGCCAACTCCAGCTAGACACCGTCTACATAGCCAACCTGGTTAGGCTCCTCAGAGATAAGAGGAGGTTGTCAGATATAGGACTTAATCTGACAACTCAGGCAGGACTTGGACTTTTTGCAGTGGTAGGATCGAGCTATGCGTTTGGAACCATGGCTTCGACCACCAAGATTAAAGTAAACCTCGATGGCATTCCGACTCTAACTCGAAAGCAGGAACTGAACTCTCTGATGTTTGGCAATGGAATCCACTTCCTGAGAATCATTGATGCCAGGAATGGATACATTGTTTTGCCAAAGACTCTGACCGATGCAGATAAGATTATGTCACCAGAATTCCGCCAAAAGCTTAAGAGCTCAGGTTTTGACCCCCAGATGCCTCTTGAAACCAAAGCTAAAATGACAATTGTAGTCAAAAAAGTGGACTCGTACATTACAAGCCACTCTAATGAAGAGATAAAAGAGGAACTGGTAAGACAACTCAGCCTGCAAATCGATGAAGTCTATAAGATGCCACAACATGGAATTGTTAGGTCCAGTTCCATGATATACAGACTGCCAAAAAGATCAAAGACCAAGGACTGATCCTATACAATTATAACGTCCTCAACCGGCCCAGATCGAAGAGGAACGATTCACTCGAGTAATTCAGTGCCAGTTGCTATATGAATATGGCCATACAAAGGGTAAATGTACCAAGAAGAATGCTGAAAAATGCAGTGAATGTGGTCAGACCGGACACAGGTTCACGACATGTAAGAATACCACAAAAAAATGCCTAAACTGTGGGCAGACACAGGACTCTCTCTGAAGCTGCCCTATTAGAAGGAAAGAGATCCTGAGCAGTAGAAAAGAAGCAAGAGATCAAACCCAGAAGAGTCCAGACTACTGAGTGAAGTAGTCAAGAACACTGCAAAGGCTACAGCTAAGGTCGAGAAAACGATCGAAAAAACAGCCAAAGCCACAGCCGAAGTACCAAAACGGCGATTAAAGGGCAAGCACCCATCATGGCACAGCAACAACCTGGCTGTCAAGACCCTGATTGCCTTGATGCATGCCCACCTGGCCAACCTTGCACAACCAGGCTGCTTTGCAGAGCAAGCAAAGCTAGCCTTGAGGCGAAATAACCTCCCTGAGATGGACCTTCCAAATGATGTAAATTCGGCAGGCATCCTGAGGGTTATGCTCCTAAGAAAGCCCCAAAGAAACCACAGAAGCACCTGAAGAAGAAATGCCAGATCTGCCAGTTCTTGAAGAAATGCCGCCACTGGAAGAGCCCACTGCACCAGTACCCCAGTATGTGAGGGTGCCATCCCCACACAGGTGCAAGAATGTGAAGAAGGCCAGGGAAGCAAAGGGCAAAGCTGTAGGAGTCATCCTGTACACTGCCGAGAAAACCGTTACAAACGGCAATATTGATGATGATGTTGCAGAATACATCAAGAATGGCAGGATGAAATACTCCTACAACAATCAGAAGCTGAAATCTGATGAATGTGCCAGTATCATAGATAGGAGAATTAGGGCAGCGTCCCTAAATCTCGTTGGTGTGATCATCACCTACCTCGACCCTGAGACCTACAGGAAGACGAGGAATGGCTATGAGTCCCAAGAGAGGCATGAAGATGGACCTGCAGCCAAATCCAAGTGAATCACACCATCACTGTAGTTCAGCAGAACGTCCTCAAGTGGACTATGGTTCGTAGGAACGAACTGTCGGGCATGTATAGAGCCCTAAATGCAGATGTAGTCCTGATCAACAGTCATGGTTTGAAGGACACAGACAGGCTGAAACTGTTCCCCTACTTATGTTATCAGAGGAACAGGACTGGAGAGCAGAAATGATGGCATAGCAATAGCAGTCAGAAGAGAAATCAAACATAAGATTCTCGACGACTTTGATGAAATGCTGGCAATGGAGATAGAGACCAGCAGAGGTCCAATAGTAGTGGCTACAATGTATCTGCCTCAAGAAGAGCTGGTGTTCACTGCAAGACTTATACAGTCTGCTTCGACGAAGATTACCCACATACATAGTGGGAGACCTCAATGTCCATCCAATGTTAAACAATAGAGCAGGCAACATGGTTGGCAATGCTATTGCTAGAATGGTTGCTGATGGAGACCTAATTCACATGGGACCAGACTTCCCTACTTACATCACAGGGAATACAGCAACCAAACCAGATATTGCACTGTGCAATAACCAAGCCCATCACAACGTGATCATGGAACCGGGCCCTGCAAGCACCAGTGATCACCTGCCCATCATCCTCAAGATATCATCCAACCCAATCCTGAAAAGCCTAAACTGTAGCAGATTCAACTTTAGAATGGCTAATTGGGGAGGATTCAAGGATGAGCTCCAGTCCAAGCCTGCAGCCAACTTGAGGACTGCAACATTGGAAGAGATTGACGAGGAAGTCCAAAAGTGGTACAGCGATGTTGAAGCTGCACTTGCTCATCATGTACCCAAGAGCAACCACAGGACTATCCCCCATCCAAGGCTAACAGCTGAAGTAAGACTGCTAAATATACAGTCGAATCACCTGCAGCACTATGCAGGGATTCATGGATGGACACAAGACCTGAGAGCAAGATATAGAAGCTTGCAAAGAGAACTCTCTAACCAGTGGAGGAGAGCAGCAAATGACAAGTGGGAAGAACTTGTTCGAAAAGTGGAATGGGACCGAAAAGATCCACAGTCCTTCTGGTCAGGAATAAAGAAACTGATGGGAAGAAGTGAAAGCAGAAGTAGCTACCTCCTCAATGAACAAGATGAGAAGATTCATGAAGAAGAAGAACAAGAAATCCTGTTCAGAAATCACCTGGAGATTAACGATTTACAAAATCCCAGGCAACATGGCTTCAGACCAGGCAGAGGAACATCAACAGCCATTGCAATCATATATGAAGAAATCGCCAATGCCATGAGCGAAAGGAACCAAGTCAATGTGGTTCTGAGAGATGTGGCCAAAGCCTTCGACAAAGTTTGGCACACAGGCCTGAAACTTAAGATCATCAGGCTGAATCTCCCGACGTCCTTGACCAAGCTATTGTGTGACTTTGTTGAAAGTCGGAGTGCAAGAATAGTCGTCGGCAATACAGTCGGCGAAGCAATTCCCCTCATGAGTGGAGTTCCACAGGGAAGCTGCCTCTCACCGACACTGTTCACAATCTATACAGCAGATCTGCCTGAACCATCACATGGCAGCAATCACTATATGTATGCCGACGACATCACTCAGATAATCAAGTATGAAGGGAGATCGATCGAGATGGCACTCAGAACTGCCAGAGCCATAGAGACCATCAATCGATACGAAAGACAGTGGAAGATCTCAACCAACATGAGAAAATTCCAAGTCATTCCTGTGGCCAAGTTCAAGACAGCAGATCTGATAGTGGACGAGGAAGCAGTGGACTACTGTGACAAAGGAAAGATACTAGGGCTAACAATTAGCAGAAGAGGAATTGTCCCTCACATAAATGACACTGAGTACTGAAACCAAGCTCTACATTTATAAAGCCCTAGTGCGGCCCATCATGGAATACCCGCCAGTGCCTACTCACACCATTTCCAGAAGGCAGATGATGCAGCTACAGACTATTCAGAACCAGGCAGGCAAATGGATTCTGAATATTCGCTTTCCTGAAGTAGTCACTGCACGAGAGATCCATCAAAGACTAAGGATCGAGGCGATCAACCAGAGACTCCACCATCAAGCCAGAAGAAGATGGACAAAAATCCAAGATGAGGATGAGGAGCTCTACAATCGCCTCAACGTTCGTCCAGAAGGCACACATGCCTGGTGGCCCAAAAGCCTCAGCAGAATCAATGGCATTGAAGAAGTTGAGGCCATATTCACGGCATCAGGTACAGGAGACCGATGATGTAAGGAGGCAACCATGAAGAGGAGAACACAAAAAGAAGATTAAGTCAAGAATGAAGAAGTAAACTTCAAGAGGACCTGCAATCAAGAAATCAAGACTCAAGATTTTTTAACACCTTTTAACCCAGACTACAAGCCAACCCACAGGGCTCCACTTCAACGTCAAGCACGGCACATCATGCATAGCAGTGAGAGGTGACGTGCGAGGTCGGCGAAGTGCAGCGTGGGCAGAGCTGAAGAATGTAAAAATCGAAAAAAAAATAATAAAAAAAAAATCCCTTAAAAAATAGCCTGCTAGGTGTTCTGGTTTCTGGCTGCCTCCCGAGGGGTTGACCCGGGGCTTTGTTCAGCTACTAAGGGCGCACATGCAAGCTATTCTCTGACTTCTTTCTCCTGGTCTTACAACTTATCTTTTCTCCTTTCTCCACCTTTCTCAGCTTTCCTTCTATCACTTTATCTCCTCGCAAATTTCATTTCCACTATCCCTCCAGCTCCCTTCATCACTTCCTCTTCACTTTACACACTTCCATTATTCACTTCAACTTCCTTCTCCTCAAGACCAACTCCAATAAAAAGCTAATACTCTCTTCACTCTACTTAACTTTCTAACTCTCACTTTATCTCCTCCCAAGTTTCTTTTCACTATCTCTCCAGCTCCTTTCACCACTTCCTCTTCCGCTTTATCACGCTTCAAAAAAAAAAAAAAAAACTTTGTTTTTTACTAACTTTATTTAATGAATAAATAATAAAGATTCCTTATCCTTAACCCCAACCCAAGTTCCAGACCCCTTCCTCCCAACCCTCTTCAACTTACTCACCCCCACAGATAAGAAGAAGAATCAACAACCAACAAAGACTTTTCACCTTCCGACCTGGCAGGCCTTCCAGAAGGTTTTGAGTGGACATGACACTTCAATATCTTAACGAGTCAGACAGGGAGTTTCGTCCTCCCACTACTCTAACTACGACTTTCCTTCATTTTCCTGACTGTTTTCCTTCACCTGAACTCTTCGTCTAACTTAACTGTCCCCTTCCACTTCGGTGGGAGTTCCAGTTATTATTACCCATGGCTCCAAGCACATGGCTCGATCCTACCACTGCAAAAAGTCCAAGTCCTGCCTGAGTTGTCAGATTAAGTCCTATCTCTGACAACCTCCTCTTATCTCTGAGGAGCCTAACCAGGTTGGCTATGTAGACGGTGTCTAGCTAGAGTTGGCAGGAGTGTTAGAGTGGCCTGCCGCCGTTCCCTAAGCCTGACAAAGGTGGCAACCTCCGAGTGTTTCTTACAGTATCCCGACTAAGGGACCCCTTTGAGACCCCGGCCTTCGCCGGGTAAACCGCAGGGTTCGCCTTCAGAAACACAAGGTGTTATCCTAACGCCGAAAAGTGGTGGTAAAGGACAGGGGGGGACAGGTGTGTGCCTACAAGGATCTCTTGTAGCACCGAGGTGCTTGGCTCGAGAGAGCCGAGTGTCAAAACCCTTACTATGAAGGGATCTCTTTTAGTATGCCAACTCCTTAAAGATGTCAACTCCTTGGCATAAGTGTTACTCTCTTGGGATTACCTCAGGTAATCCAGGTATTCTTCTTCTTGCTATAAGTGTTACACACTTAGCATGTAGACTATAACTCTTCCTTCAAAGAGTTGTAGATTCTTCTTCTTCTGAGGCTTCTAAATAGCTTCAGATGGTGCAGGTAAGCTGGAGCAGGTGCTGTTATCTCAGGTCTTGAGTCCTGATCCTGATGCCCTGATGGAGTCCTGATGATCAGCCTAATTTTTTCCAAAATCGCGCTTTTTGTAGCTGGCCTTCGTGCCAGCTAC
>BOPN01002097.1:22500-32500 GCA_017312705.2 Penaeus japonicus | reverse complement strand
GGTCAGGAAGTAGGGAACCACAGGCACTCTCTGCCACTACAGAACAGGGCTAAAGATAGGTTCCCCCCAGGGGGCATCCTCAAGTTGTTCCATTGACCCACCCTTCCTCCTCCCAGACGCACATCAAGAGTGCAGGGGGGGGGGGGGGGTGTAATCCGATAACACTCTCTTGAGGATTAGGCAGGCTTTTTTATTTAAACTTTTGTATTCTGTACCGCAAGCAATGCAAGAATGTCGAAAGTTCGCATCAAGACAGATGGTTCATCCCCCGAAAAGCGGACGGAACTTCTAAAGATCCTGTGTCAGAACGGCATTAACCCATTGCAGACGGAGATAAATTTGCTTGCCCAGCCTCCAGGATAGGTTTTATTTTAGAGAGAGACCGCTTGAAGCAATATAATTTGAATCATCCCACTCTCTTTCAGTCATTCATTGTAAAACTAGAGCGGTTTTTGTGTTTTATTTTTGTGTGTGTTTTATTGAGTTTAGAGACTTATATGTGCCATATGACAGGCTCTATCAGTGCTGCAGTTGACTAAAATTGTAGTATATTATCCATATTAGCTCATTATTTTTTTATACTCAATGTGATAGAAGTATTGCTATTTTATGGGAGGACAAAAGCCAACTTTATTTTTTCGTATTTTTGTGCTGTCATGAACGAATACGAAACATATAACCACCTACAATAAAGATAACAAGAAGAGGTAGGGAAGAGGAATGAAACCTGTGCTTGTGACTGTGAGTGCCACAGTGAAAGGCATCCATATTGGCACAGGAGCACATTTTAGACACTGGGTATGGATTGAGTCACCTTCCTCTTCTCGTTCTGCCTGCACATCCTTCATCGGCGGTACTTTAGAGCAAGGGTTCATCAACTTAGTGTACCATCGCCCTATATACAGTGAGACCGTGGATGGGTGCCATTCAAGGCTCTCTCTCCTGCTGGTGCTAGGAAAAAGTGGTGCCATCTAGGTTTTGGACGTTAAGCTAGCACGGTATTACGGTAATTATAGTAATTATGACTGCAGTAGCCATCACTCATTCCTTTTTCATAGCACAATAAAATAGCATAGTATTCCAAAATCCCCGAACGTCATGTACGTCATGACGCCCGTCGTCAGGCCAAAGCTCCTACGTCATGTATGTCATGACACCCGTACGCTATGGGTTAAGATTGTGAAGCTCGTCACAACACCCGACAGCTACATCGCAATCACCGACACCGATCTCTGTACGAATAATGTATTCGAAGAAAAACACAGCGAAGACATCAAGGAGACAAAACGAAACATAGAAGAAGAAATCTACAAATTTGCGTCTTTTACCAAGATAGACGACATCTACATCATGGAAAAGCTTCAAATAATAAAAGTAAGATTTCGGACTATGGCAATGGCAGACAAAGTAAAAGAATCGGGCCTAAGAATCTTCTGGTTCTCTATACCACCACGCAACATCGAGTATGAGCGATACACGAATATTCCACAGTGCATGGTATGCTATGCTTATGACCACATTAAGAACGCTTGCCCGACCAAAGAAAAAAAAAAATATGCAGTAAATGTGCCTAGGAAGGCCACATCTTTAGATACTGCCCAAATAAGGAAAATCCAAGGTGCATCAACTGCAATGAAAATAATCGCACTCTTTCGGGGAAGTGTAAGATGAGGAAAGAAAAGATTAAGAAACTAGAAAACGATAAAACAACGAAAGAAAAACAAAAGATGGAGCTACCATACAGCATGGTAGCTAAAAAGGCAGAGGACGCAGCCCTGAAAGAGGCCAGCTCTTCCAAGCAGGTACTCTCTTTGCCTAACGACCTCTCATTTAAGGTGCTAGTTGTCCATATCAACACTCACTTAGCCAATATAGGGAAACCAGGCACATATGCTGAGGAAGTGAAGATAGGCCTCAGGGCAGCAAACCTTCCAGAGGTCGAAGTTCCATACGACGCCGACTCTGCTGCAATATTTTAAGTTATCCCTCCTTCCCAATCTAGTGGAAGACCATTAACAGCAATATCTACTGACGAAACTTCTGACAACGCAAAAATCAGACATGCTTCCATCTCAACTGCTAGCACGACCAGTGAGCAATCACATGTCCAAGCATTGGAAACTGCAATTTCCACAATGGACAAAGAAGCACAAGAAGAAGAGCTGGAAATCAACCTTCCAACACCACTTCCCTCCACCACAGCCAAAGAACAAAGACCACTGAAACCGGTAACCAAACTGTTATTTGGTGGTATACCAGCAGACCCGAAGGATATAGGCCTGCAAATCTATGCCCACGAACCAAAAAAGTTCGAAAACTACGACAAAATAATGATAAGAAGAGAAATCAAGGCCGAAAATCTCAAATTCCTATTTACAAACAAAAACTTTATAAACAGAGAGGAAAAAATAAAAAGACACCTAGAGGCAGGCTCCATTGAGGTGCACGGTAAGATGATCCTTGGAAGGCACAAGCTAAAAGGTGTCAGGTACGAGTACTGTGAGATGCTCCAGCCATCATCCAAAACTGCCAGATAATGTCACTACAAATATCACAACACAATGTCCTGCAATTGAACACTAGGCGACACAAACTCTGTAATATATGTGACACTCACAACCCGGACATCATCCTCATAGACAGGTATGGCCAAAAAGAGAACGAAAGATTATAAATTTTCACATACAACGTTTACCAAAGAAACAGGAGTGGGGAAAGGGCAGACGGTGTATCTCTAGCAATAAAACGAGGTCTGGAACACCGTATCATAGATGATTTCGATCATGAAATATTGGGAGTAGAAATTGAAACAACCAGGGGCCCAATAATAATTGCAACTGGATACCTTCCACTTCGCCGACCATTCCTACCATATCCAGATATGCTGAGGCTCATCAGAGAACAAAAACTGGTGTACATTCTGGGTGACCTCAATGATCGCCACAGAGCTCTCGGACACCCGGACAGCAATTTAGTCCGCAACAGCATATCTGGACTAATGGCAGATGGTCGACTAAATCATCTCGGCCCAGATTTCCCGACCCTTATTGGGCACAATTCCACAAGAAGCCCCGACATTGTATTAAGCAATAGACATGGACACCTAAACACCCGTATACTACCCGCAAGCCTCACATCCAGTGATTATCTTCCAATCATTATGGACAGCGAGGAACAACCACTACCATTGCTGAAGCATATGAAGAGGTTGCCCTAGCACTAGCAACCAACAAAAAAGTCAATATCATTCTTAGAGACGTCGCAAAAGCGCTTGATAAGGTGTGGCACAATGGACTGAGACATCACCTCCTCAATTTATACCTTCCTGAACAACTCATAAAGCTGCTAAGTAGCTTCCTTCAGGACAGGAAGGCCAAGCTCAAGTTCGGTCGGCTAATTGGGAGCGAATTCCCACTCGAAAGCGGCGTCCCTCAAGGAAGCGTCCTTTCACCCACCTTGTATACAGTATACACGTCTCATATCCCCCCACCAACGAGGGACAGCAATTATATAATGTATGCTGATGACATCACCCAGCCTTCACCACACAAACAGATCATCAAACTAGCCACAGTCTGAGTCATTGATGAAATCAATCAGTTCGAAGAGGCTTGGAAAATAATAACTAACTACAACAAATTCCTCATAATACCAGCAACCAGAATGAAACCAGGCACCCGGGATCTGCAAAGTATAGATGTACAATACGTCAAGGAAGGGAAACTGCTTGTACTGAAAATAATAAGAACAGGCATCTTGACACACGTCAAAGAAAGATGCAAGTCAGCGGGCAGTACTCTCACCTGTCCCATTGAACACAGTTGCACGAACCTCTAACCATCAGCTTCAGGCCATTCAAAACAGGGCCGTTCTGTGGATTAAAGGGATAAGATGGCCAAACCCTCGGCCATCAATTAGAGAACTGCACAACATGTACAATCTAGAGCCAATAAACACTCGACTTTACACACTGGCAAAGAAAACGTGGGACTGTCTCGAACACTTTCAAGACAACAATTATGAACAGCTAAAATAAATTCATTCTGACACCGAGGGAGAACAACGCTGGTGGCCGAGAAGCTTAACCACAATAACAGAACCTCCCCTGACCCAATCGCTAATCCAACCGCCAACTCCCAAGGGAAACTATGCGGAGAGAACGGCCTATGCCGTTGTAGCAGACGGCGAAGGCATCCCGACGCACCACCGCATTGGTCAATTAGGAAACACCACCAGCCAATGAGAGCACAGGTAAAACGGCATGTTGCGAGAGTAAAAACGACACCCTGGCTTAAGAGACAGGATGTCACAAGAAAACAGCAGCACGCTCCTGACCTCATAACGTCACACCATTACACCAAGCAGCCATACCTACAAGACAACATCTTCCAGAAAATATATTAAGTACAAACAATAAACTGAAGAAAAACGCCGAGAACTTTCTTTTCATATACCACACATCCATAGTGGTGACCCCGAACTGATCTCGCAAAAGAAAATACTGAGACAGTGCAAAGTGACAAACAGTGAATGTGCCTAGAAAAATAGTGAAACAACACAAAGTGACTGAAGAGAAAAATTAAATAGCAAAATGCAATATACAGTGTAAAGTGACGATTCAGCCTATAATGAAATGATACAAAGTGTAGAAAACAGTGAGGTAAAGAACAACCGCCCACCCTACACGTGACCTCACCTCATTTCCCCCCTTACTACATGACAACTCCCGCCGTACAAAACACACACAGTAAGCACGCTGAAACAATCCTTGTTCTCACCCCAAAAGAAAGTGCAAGTTGTGCACAGTACATCTCATCGTATAACACCATCCCCCAACCAGATCCACGCTGGTTCACCCACGCTACATAGAGCAGTAGCCCACAACATTAACGACCCATCACCGACGCCCATCACTATGGCAACACTCCAGGTTGGTTCATTCAGATCAAGATGGCATTTAAGATGAGGAATATTGTGTCCCCAGAAGACCAATACGTCCACCTTGTACAGCGTCTGTCCCCAGGTCTCATGACTTTCGTCATGGACATAATCGAAAATCCATTAATGAATACGTACGTATACACACCTGAAAGACGCCAACCTAGCCCTTACCACTCTACTAACATCGGACAGCCTCCATGGCTTGACACCCTCGCAGTTCCTTCGCCGTTTACGATGACTTTTAAACGACGCCAGTCACTGAGAGACGACTATATAAAAAGCATACTTATTGCCAGGATACCTCTCCACATCAGACCGGCCACAGAATGCTCATTTGCCCCTTCCCTGGATGTTCTCGTAAAGAGCCTGGATAAGCTCGTTGCCATCTCACAATATCAATCAACCACGACAGCTTTGGTTCATTTCGATACTGCTGAAGAATTCTCTGAACAGTTGCAGTCACTAACAAACACAATACAGGATATCAAACTCTCTATATCTTCACCTTCCAACAGAGATGCCTCACTATTTCCCTTTCGCCGCCGGAACGTATACCCACCACATTCCCCCCTTCAACACTCCCGGTCACCATCTACATAACGCTGCCCACGCTCACCATCCCAACCTGACCATCGTCGATTCTCGCCCTCTCACCGTCGCGACTCCCTACAGTGACGTAGCAACACGGAATCCCGCTATTCTTCCCAAGATGCCTGGTACCCGCTCCAACAAAATAGCGAGGTATGCTGGTACCATTATAACTTCGGCCGTCACGCAAGGAATTGCGAACCCCACTGCTCTCTCTGGCAGGGAAACGAACGAAACAGGGGATAACAGCGTCTGCCTCCTGTTCCCCATACAAGAGACTCTGTCTAACTGACCTGAAGACAAGCATGCGTTTGCAAGTTTTCAAATAGGAAAAAATAAAATGCACTTCCCCTAGATATTCGTCATTGGGGAAGTGGAATTCCCTATCCTAGGCACAGATTTTCTCACAGGAGAATCAATACGCGTCACCTCAGTGAACGCTCCGACGCTGCCCATCAGGTGCCTCCCTGGAACGTCGTGCCCCTATAATTCCCTCCTGAAGGAATTCCCGTCTTTCACCGCTCCTCTTAACAACAATAAGACACCGCATCATTCAATACAACACCATATCCAAACAAAAGAAGCACCTGTCGTTACCCGACCTAGACGCCTGAACTGTGAACGTTACCTTTAACCCATCCACGATGGGGGCATTCTAGCCTTGAATGTCACAATGCCGGGGCGTTCGAATTATTAGACCTAAATCAATTGAATGGCTGGCACAATACTGTGCCGCCCGGCCACTGGGCTTTTGAGTGAGCGGTACAGTACTGTACCACCCGTCCAGAGTGGGTTAAGCTAAGGCCAAATTTGACCACATGGAGAAGCTCGGCTACGTGTGAAAGTCCAGTAGCACATGGGCATCACCACTCCACATGGTTAAGAAGAAGGATGGAGGATGGAGACCATGTGGGGACTAAGACTCCTAAATGCTCAGACTCTGCCCGACAGATATCCAGTCCCTCACATTCAGGACTTCTCCCAACATCTCGCTGACTGCAACATTTTCTCTTGCATTGACCTGGTTAAAGCATACCATCAAATTCCAGTAGCAAAGGAAGATGTACCGAAAACATCAGTGACTACACCATTCGGCCTGTGTGAGTACCTGGTAATGCCCTGTAGCCTGTGCAACGCTGCCCAGTTGTTCCAGCGTTTCATGGACGAAGTAATGCATGGACTCAGCAACACCTTCGTTTACATCGACGACGTCCTCATAGCGAGTACGGATGCAGTTGCACACAAACAACACCTCAAGGACCTCTTCAAGCGCTTCAAGGCATCATCATCAACTCGGAAAAGTGCGAATTCGGAGTATAGACTAACATTCCTCGGACACACCGTCACCCCCGACACATCGAAGGTCTATGTCATCAAGAAGTTCCCACACCCAAAAAAGTAGCGCCAGCTACGACGATTTCTTGGCATGATGAACTTCTATAGAAGATTCCTGCCATAGGGTGCACAACTGATGGCACCCCTCCACAACATACTAACACTGACAAGAAAAGGACAGTTCCAGGACATCGAATGGACCGACGCAACTATCGCGGCGTTCGAAAACTGCAAAGCTGCCCTGGCCACAGCCTCCTCTCTCACCCATCCACGCCCAGAGGTCCTTACAAGCATAGTCAACGGTCAAGACTGCCCCTGGGATTCATCTCAAAGACACTACAACCGAGAGAATGGAAGTACTCGGCATTCGGTAGGGAGCTTTTAACTGCATATCTTGCCACAAAGCATTTTAGAAGCGAGGTAGAAGGTCGTAGCTTCCATATCATCACAGACCATAAGCCTCTCATTTAAGCATTAAGATCTAGGGCGCTGAGGCAAAACCCGAAGGAAAAGAGACACCTAGATTTCATCTCCCAATTCTCCTCCGACATTCGCCATATAAAGGGAGAGAACAACCGAGCAGCGGATGTGCTTTCCCGGATAGTAGTCGCAAACACCACGTGGCAGAATACTCTGATTGACTTCGCTGAGCTCGCGGCAGAGCAACGCAAGGACACGACACTCCAAGGCGCCCGCGATTCCACGTCGCTCCGCCTTCAGCCACTCACACTCGCATATAACATCATTGTCGAGTGTGATACAACGAAGCCTACCCCACGGCCATACATACCACCATTCCTCAGAAAGAAGTTCTTCGACACTTATTATAAGCACCGCGGCATATCCACCTGGACATTGTGGGACCACTCCCGACGGACCAGTCATTCCCTTACGTCCTCACGATGATAGACCGCTTCACCAGGTGGCCGGAAGCAGTGCCACTAAGGGATATAACAGCAGAATCGGTGGCAAAGGCGTTCATCTCTACATGGGTATGTCAACACACAGAGACCCCAAAGTCGAGTCTGGCCTTTTCAATCACCTCACCCACACTCTCGGCTCTCGTCGCATCCGCACTACCGCGTACCACCCGCAAGCGAATAGGATGGTAGACCGCCTCCACCGCCAGCTGAAAACCTGGCTCCCACGCGGACCCGGGATGTGGCAGGCTGTCACATAGCCGCGGTGTTTGGGTCATGCCCCGAGATTGCTCTTCTCAACAACCAGGAGCCTTACAAAGGTCAAGGGAGTCCTTGACCTTACCTTTGTCACTGCAGGCCTGGACGAGAGAATTAGTTGGTCAACCACCGAATCAATATGTGCAGAAGACACCGCCACAGACAGAAAACCCCTGAGAACCACGCTCTTTTGAGGGAGGCTCTCAGGGATGCTCAGGAAACTGCTAAGAGGGGAAAGCAGGAAAAGTGGCTGGATTGGTGTGAGTCCTTTGGCCACCAAACCTCTCTTTCAGAGCTGTGAAACCGTCTCAGATGGGCCACAAATCGCTCAGCCCCAAGAAAGACCCATCATGACTCACGGTCGGAGGCAGAGAGACTGGCACTTGAGTTCTCTGCTAGAACAAGTAGTGTCGGTCTACCAGCAGAGTTGAGGGCATGCCAAGAGGAACTGCTTCTAGACAGGCATTCCCTCATCAGAGAAAAGATGGTCAACCCTGATGATGCTGATGCCATGTTCTCTCTGAAGGAATTACGGCGGACGTATAAGACCAGTTCGCGGTCAGCCCCGGGTTGTGATGGGATCTCCTACCCCATCATTTCCCACCTAGGACATGAAGGTGAGCTTGCATTCTTGCATCTCATCAACAGGCCCTGGGAGACTTCCTCATTACCACAGTGCTGGAAGAGGGCTGACATAGTTCCCATCCCTAAACCAAAGGAGCCAGGTCAGTACTCTACTCAGCTGTCTGGGAAAGACGGCAGAGAAAATGGTACTGAACCAGCTCCAATGGAAGCTGGGACCTCCACATGAACACCTACATGGGTTCACAAGGGGTAAGAGCACTGCTCACAGCATGGCCACCTTACAGAACACTATCAGCAACGCCAGATCTATCATTCTTTTCCTGGAGCTGGAGAAGGCTTTTGAACCACTCGTCATTCAAGAGGTCCTGATCCGCAAGGGAATCAAGGGCAGACTACTTGCCTGGATTGGTGACTATTTTCGGGACAGAACTGCCCGAGTCAAGCTCCAAGGTCACCTTTCCAGGCATTTGCCCCTGGGGAATGGCACTCCACAAGAGAGGGTCCTCAGCATGGCTCTGTTTAACACCCTCATGTTAAGCATCCTCGACTTTCCACTCCCAGCGGGGTGCAAGATCATTTCATATACAGATGATCTGGCAATTATCTCTACTGGGAGATGGAATGAGGACTTAATCAGAAAGACCCAGCGTTGTCTGGATCTAATGTCTGAGGATTACAGCAGAGTTGGGCTTAAGATCTCAGCAGCCAAATTGAAGGCAATGGGGCTGAAACATGACGTCCGCAACCAAAGACTGCGAGTCCAACGGTTAGAGCTAGAGTGGGTTCACATCTTCTAATACTTGGGGGTATGGGTTGACAAGAACCTCACCTTCCACTTGGAGGTTCAATACCTCCTAGAATGGACCAAGGCAAGACTCTCTATCATGAGAGCTCTGTCAGGGCGGGGCTTAGGGGCTGGGCAACGTGTAATAAGATCCTTCTACTTGCACGCTATCCGTCACATTGTGGACTCACCTCCCTCGCCCTGATTACGGTCAAGCCTTGACTCAGGAAAAGGCTTGACATCATGCAAAACGAGGCTGCCAGAATCATCCTTGGTGCTCCTGGGTGGGTTAAGGTTACCAACCTCCTCTTGGAGGCCAATCTCTTCCCCCTGGACACCCTAATCGATCAGATGGTGGCTCAGTTTCTTGCCAAAGTCTTACAGTCCCTGCCAGACTCGCAGCTAAGTCAGAAAGTGCAGCGTCGGCTTGCACAGAACCATGAACTCTTTGCCAATAACATCTGGTTGTCTCATACAGACAGGGTGGTGATACGCTTTGAGATCAAGGAGACACTGGTTAAGGGCATGGACCTCCCCTACCCTAACTATGCCACAGCCCCGCCATGGGCAAGATCCTTGATAGAGTATT